>APFE030069331.1:292823-340914 GCA_000404065.3 Pinus taeda | reverse complement strand
TAGCTCTCATGTAACACAAAATTATGCTTAAGTATAGTAGATGCATTTATAATGGGTCTAGATAACATATCTACAACTTTATTGTGTATGCCCTTTTTATATTTGATGACTAAATGAAATTTTTGTAGAAACCCCATCCATCAATAGTGTCTTGATTGCTGCAACTTAGTTTGGGAGTGTAGATATTGAAGTGGTTAATGATTAGTATGTATTACAGTGTCTTTGCCCATTAAGTAATGTTTCCACTTTTTCACACTCTGGACTAGTGCATACAATTCTTTATCATATGTAGGATAGTTAACCACTACAGAATTAAATGTCTCACAATGATAACATATGGGTTTACCGTGCTATATCAACACTGTTCCCATGGCATACTCACTGGCATCCGTTTCGATCTCAAAGGGTCTTTGAAGATCAGGCAATGCTAGTACTGGTGTTGTACTAATATTTTCTTTCAAGGTGTCGAAGGCTTTCTACTGTTTACCTCCCCACTGAAACACCTTGTTCAATCCTGTTAAAGCATGCAAGGGAGCTGCAATTAAGGAAAAGATAGAAATGAAATTTCTCCAATATTGTGTTGCTCCTAAGAAGCTCCTAACTTCTATAGTAGATTTGGGTTTAGGCTAGTTTATAATGACTGCCACTTGAGAGAGATCTATCTTCATTTCACCACCCCATACTATATGACCCAAATAATTCAAAGATGTTTTGCCAAATTCATATTTTGATAGTTTAACATAAAGGTTTTCTCTTTTCAAAACATCTAGTGTCTACTTAACATGCTTTAAATGTTCTTCCCATGTTTTTGCTAAATATCAAAATTTCATCCAGATATACAATAACAAAATCATCAAGAAAAGGTCTAAGTACATCATTCATTATTCTCATGAAAGTAGTAGGAGCATTAGTTAAACCAAAAGGCATAACCAGCCACTCATACAATCCCTACTTTGTTTTGAAAGCAGTCTTCTATGCATCTTGTTCTACAACTTTGACTTGATGATATCAACTATGCAAGTTTAACTTGGAAAAATAAACAGCTTCTTTCAATTGATCTAAGAGATCATCTATGCGAGGAAGGGGATAATTTTTTTTAATTATTATCTTATTCAGTGCTCAGTAATCAATGCACATTATCCACGAGCCATGTTTGTTTCTCACCAAAACGATTGCTGACCCACATGGTGATGTGCTAGGTTTGGTGAACCCCTTCTCGAGCAACTCCTACACCTGCTTCTTGATTTATGAATTCTCTAAAGTGGACAACCTGTACATTCCAATGTTAGGCAATGGAGCATCTTGCTACAAATTAATATCATGCACTATTTCCTTTTTGGGTGGCAGACCTTTAGGTTCTTGAAACAAGATATCATACTCTAAAACAACTTTTTTAAATCATTTTTGGTTAGCATCCAACCCTCAAATACATTGGTTTTTATCAGGTTTTGTTTCTTTAAACCATCAGTAAATGTTGTTTGATGAATTTATCATTATTTCATCTGCCCAGAGTTATGAGAGTATAATTATTTCGAGCTTATGAGCTCTTACAAAGTATTGATTCCATATTTAACGAGTAAGATACTTGTTCTCAGCTCTATAGAAAATAGCTTTTCTGTCATACAAGTAAGGACTTCCTAAAACAATTCCACATATATCCAAAGGAATTATGTCTAACTCAACCTCATCTACAAATGTTGACCCAAAAGAAAACTTGAGTTTGCGTTGTCTATTCACTTGTAGTTGTGTTTTATCACTTAACCATCCTAATGGGTATGGTTTCTTGTGAGGTGTAGTCAGTATGGTTTCTTTCTCTTCGCCTTTTGAGTGGTCATGGAGGAGAGACTCTTTTTCTCATTTATCTTGTTTGGAGCCTCATGAATCTTCATCTTTATGTTTTCTAAAGTCCTTACACATCTCCTCTACGATGGACCTTATGGCCAGGAAAATATCTATAAATTGAGGGTCTGGCCCCACAAAACCTTCCTCTGACATTGTCTTCTGAGTGTAGAGTCTCTGAATTTCAAGATTAGTTTCGACCAACTCTCCTTCTCCTAATTTGAGCTTTTATCTAGTTAGCATTCAACAGCTAAATCCACCACAAGCTTGTCTAACATTAATAGCCTAGGTCTCTAATACCACTTGATCTGAAATCACCCCTAGGTGATCTCAGGTAATTAATGAAGGTACTACAGACTCATGTGCTGGTGTGTGCCTATGTTATTTTAAGCAACGGATCGATAAGATTGCAGAATACACAGGCAATTGGAAAATAGTAAGAGAAACATAGCAAGTAAAAATGCAAAAACATAACAATTTAGTAAGGATTTCACCCAATCCTCCTGGGCTACGTCTCCTAGTCTAGCTTTTAGTGGTGGCCTTCTTTATTGTGTCTTTAAGCAGAGTTTTTACAATAAAGAGCTCAATTTGAGTCTCCTGTAATAGATGATGCTTGGTAGGGTGGTACTTGGATCTCCCAAGCCACTAGAGTACACAAACTCCCTTACCAAGTCTCGACCTCAATTGATCATAGTGGGATGAGTCCAATTTGGTCCTTAGTTCCCGATAGATATCCTCATAGGGATTTCTTGAACCTCTCAAGCCTTCTCGGTTCTATCTACAAAATGTTGCCTTAGCTCTACAGGTCAGTTCGCTTCTTTGTTCCCTACTTCTTGCTTCACTCTCTATTATGTCTCTTGTCTCCCCTCTGCTCTTTGTTTGTTCGTGGCTTAAAGCCAATTCGTCCCTTGACTACTCGCTTCCTCTTCCATCTCTTTAGATTTCCTACCTCTATCTACTGGAATTCCCTGATTTTGTGTCATCGCCACTGTGTAACGTTTAATACAGAGGTGGCCACTTGTCTCTCTATGAACTGAGTGCCAGCTCTTCCTCAAACGGTTCGTTACTTCGGTTACTTCATGAAATGATTCATCTGTTAGCTCAGTGGTCATGTTGGACTCCAAATGCAATATGCCTCAGCATATTCCTCCTGTCAAATCCAGTTTCCCATTGGGTACAATCTCTGTTGTTTGATCTGGGGTCTCCAGATCCTATGATCATCGCTTTTAGCTTTTATCGCACGGCTCACTTCCTTGACCGTTAGCTTGAGATGAGGGTGGTTTTCTCTCTCATCCGCCAAACACGCGTCACTCAATGTATGGCATTGCTTGGACCTTTGCCAAACCCACTTACCGCCTAAAATTCCTCCAATATTCCACTGGTTTTGGAACGCGGGGCCCGCTTGTCGATTTTAGCACTTTTCCCACAGTTTTACTTGTTTTCCACATGACCAGTTGTTGGGGATTTTCCTTCATTGAGGATTTTATCATGTGATGCATGATTAGTGATTTGCGCTAATCACGCATTAGAAAAGACCTCCGTTTTCTGACCTGGACTCCCTATTTGCTAGTTTGCGCCATTGCGTGGTCTCCATGGGCCAACGGTCAGTGTGCTTTCATTGAGGGTCCTCTTTGTTCTGTCTTGGCTGCAGCTGCCACTGTCCAGAGGTCCTTCTTGATAGCTCGTTGTTCATAATATTTGAAGTCTGTCAAGATTTGAAGCAGTCATGGAACTCTGATAATTTTCATGGATCCAATTTGGATCAGTAACAGAAATTTATTAGTCTAAAAATCGGAAATTTGAGAACTAGTGAGCTAGTAAATCCATGAAATGCTAACCTAATCAAATTAAAATGAAATGGGGTGATTTTTTTATGAAATATAATGTTTTTCTGATCTAATACAAGTGGAATCAACTTTACTGAATCTCGTTATCATGCTCTAAAGAATATCATAAATTTATTGCTAGTTACCACAAAGGAGTTACAGAAATGTAGATTTTGGAATAAGAAGACTAATCCAAGTAGCTCAATAGTTACTATGACCTTCCAAATATTTTCCAAGGATTAAATTATGCTTGTGATCCTGCAAAAGAACTTACATCAACCATTCAACACAATCCTACAACAAGAAATCATTAATACTAAATGCAGAAATAGAAAGAAATAAAAACAAGAGATCCATGTGAATAAGAAGTGAAAAGAAGGAAAGAAAATCATACAAAAGGGCTCTTATGCTCCTGGGATGGTTAAGCCCAAGGAAACTCAAATACCAATGGAGGAGAACAATATTTAGAGGTTGAATAGGACACAAATCTTCATTATTTTCATCAATACGATTACATCCTTGCAAGAAAATACACTAGAGTTGCAGAAATACCAGTTCTCTCCACAAGAACACTAATGAAAATCGATCCCTAGATGAAAATTTGACTTGGTATTTATACGAAATGATTAGGGATCATTCCCCATGAATGGAGGGAACTTTCCCCACCAAAATCCCTTGATTAGTGGATTTGGTTCCTAATACCAGTAATATGCATTAAATGGTAGGGAACACATTCCTAGATTTTCTCAGTCATTGGAGTTTGAAAATCTGTGACATAATTCCGTAATATCTTGTTGATTTATTATTTAATATTTATCCTCCTGTAGTAGGGACAAAGTCCCTAAATTATCTCCTTGTCCAAATCTTCATAATCTGCCCAATATTCTCATAATATTCTACAAAAATAAATAATATTAGGCACAAATATGCAATTATTCATAAATCTTCCTAATGAATATATTAAAGTTAAAAATACATTATATAATGCAAAAAGAGAGGTTTAATTTGCTGAAGGATGGTCATAGGCCTTAATTTATGTTTAATTTAGAGGCATTGGCCTTAGTTTATGTCTAATTAAGAGGTGCATCATAAGCCCCTGCTGAACATGTTGCTCATCCTTTGAGCAACTTAGTGACCTCATTGTGCCTCATTCATGGCCTTGATGGCCTCTTTCTTGTGCATTAAGAATCTTGGATGTAAGTTCTGCAAGGACAACCCCAAAAACATATTTTTGCAAAGGAAAATCCTTGTTTCTTGAGACCATGCCTTCTTCCCCTTATTCAAGATGGTTCTTGAATATTTTTCAGTTTGGCAAGGCCTTCCACATTCTTATCAACCTTCTACTATCTTGTTCTGCCATTTTCAAACCTTTGAAACCTTCAAGATGTCTTTAGATGAGAACTAGGACATTCTGTAGTAGTTCCTTTCAAAAATATAAGAAACCTATAGGAAACCCTGTTAAAACTACAAGAAACCCTTTTTGAGCATAAATGATAGTCTGAGCATAGGACAGGCCCTCAACTACACTCCCATGCCTTTCTCTCATTTCTATAACATCTTTTAGGCCTTGGAAAAAATCTAGAAATAGATTAGAGACCTATTGGAAAATCTCTTTTCAACACTACAGTTTGAGTTCTGTTTTGATGGTGGATGCCTCATCTCCTTTTGTTGCCTTCTTCTTCTCCCTTGTGGCCTAGATTGTTGGAAAAGACCTCCATTTTCTGATCTGGACTCCCTATTTGCTAGTTTGCGCCATTGTGTGGTCTCCATGGGCCAACGGTCAGCGTGCTTTCATTGAGGGTCCTCTTTGTTCTGTGTTGGCTGCAGCTGCCACTGTCCAAAGGTCCTTCTTGATAGCTCATTGTTCATAATATTTGAAGTCTGTCATGATTTGAAGCAGTCATGGAACTCTGATAATTTTCATGGATCCAATTTGGATCAGTAACAAAAAATTATTAGTCCAAACATCAGAAATTTGAGAACTAGTGAGCTAGTAAATCCATCAAATGCTAACCTAATCAAATGAAAATGAAATGGGGTGATTTTTTTATGAAATATAATGTTTTTTTGATCTAATACAAGTGGAATCAACTTTACTGAATCTCGTTAGCATGCTCTAAGGAATATCATAAATTTATTGCTAGTTACCACAAAGGAGTTACAGAAATGTAGATTTGGGAATAAGAAGACTAATCCAAGTAGCTCAATAGTTACTATGACCTTCCAAATATTTTCCAAGGATTAAATTATGCTTGTGATCCTGCAAAAGAACTTACATCAACCATTCAACACAATCCTACAACAAGAAATCATTAATACTAAATGCAGAAATAGAAAGAAATAAAAACAAGAGATCCATGTGAATAAGAAGTGAAAAGAAGGAAAGAAAATCATACAAAAGGGCTCTTATGCTCCTGGGATGGTTAAGCCCAAGGAAACTCAAATACCTATGGAGGAGAACAATATTTAGAGGTTTAATAGGACACAAATCTTCATTATTTTCATCAATACAATTACATCCTTGCAAGAAAATACACTAGAGTTGCAGAAATACCAGTTCTCTCCACAAGAACACTAATGAAAATCGATCCCTAGATTAAAATTTGACTTGGTATTTATACGAAATGATTAGGGATCATTCCCCATGAATGGAGGGAACTTTCCCCACCAAAATCCCTTGATTAGTGGATTTGGTTCCTAATACCAGTAATATGCATTAAATGATAGGGAACACATTCCTAGATTTTCTCAGTCATTGGAGTTTGAAAATCTGTGACATAATTCCATAATATCTTGTTGATTTATTATTTAATATTTATCCTCCTGTAGTAGGGACAAAGTCCCTAAATTATCTCCTTGTCCAAATCTTCATAATCTGCCCAATATTCTCTAATATTCTATACAAATAAATAATATTAGGCACAAATATGCAATTATTCATAAATCTTCCTAATGAATATATTAAAGTTAAAAATACATTATATAATGCAAAAAGAGAGGTTTAATTTGCTGATGGATGGTCATAGGCATTAATTTATGTTTAATTTAGAGGCATTGGCCTTAGTTTATGTCTAATTAAGAGGTGCATCATAAGCCCCTGTTGAACATGTTGCTCATCCTTTGAGAAACTTAGTGACCTCATTGTGCCTCATTCATGGCCTTGATGGCCTCTTTCTTGTGCATTAAGAATCTTGGATGTAAGTTCTGCAAGGACAACCCCAAAAACATATTTTTGCAAAGGAAAATCCTTGTTTCTTGAGACCATTCCTTCTTCCCCTTATTCAAGATGGTTCTTGAATATTTTTCAGTTTGGCAAGGTTTTCCACATTCTTATCAACCTTCTACTGTCTTGTTCTGCCATTTTCAAACCTTTGAAACCTTCAAGATGTCTTTAGATGAGAACTAGGACATTCTGTAGTAGTTCCTTTCAAAAATATAAGAAACCTATAGGAAACCCGGTTAAAACTACAAGAAACCCTTTTTGAGCATAAATGATAGTCTGAGCATAGGACAGGCCCTCAACTACACTCCCATGCCTTTCCCTCATTTCTATAACATCTTTTAGGCCTTGGAAAAAATCTAGAAATAGATTAGAGACCTATTGGAAAATCGCTTTTCAACACTACAGTTTGAGTTCTGTTTTGATGGTGGATGCCTCATCTCCTTTTGTTGCCTTCTTCTTCTCCCTTGTGGCCTAGATTGTTGCCTAATGGCCTTGTAGTTCTTTCTTTTGATTAGGTCTCTCTTAGGCATTGCCATTTTGGGTTTTAGCACAATTTTTTTCTTTCTTCCTTCTTCTAGCAACATTCTTCTTTCTTGTAGTAGTCATTCCTTCTTCCTTCATAGTATTCTAAGTATATGGGAGTGATGAGAAATGATGTAGGATTGTGAAAATGGAGAGGATGATTTGGTTGTTTTTTCAAGAATTTTTCAGGGTGAGATAGGGTTTGTTCTTGAAATTATGAAGTGGGATGGATGAATGATGGATAGATAGTGAATATGAAGTGGATGGAGGGCTTGGAGTGCTGTGGTGACTTGAACTTTGCATACTTCATTTAATTGTTGTCCTCATTCCTTGAAATCATCATGCTTCGTAATTTGACTTTTAAACACTGCATGAGTGAAAGAGTGAGCTGCAATTAACTAGTTGAAGGTGGTTGAGATAGCTGATCCATCCTCAGCTTATACAACCTCATCTCTCATGCATTGACAACAAATTTCTAACTATAATATGCTAAAGAGAAGAGGTCAAGAATATTGCATACCTGTAGCTACCTCATGGTTGTTGGAGAGACATGCATGCTGCAACTGAGTTCATGTTGATGTGCTTCTCATGACTTAGGTACATCTATTGACATGTAGGTTTTAAACCCGTATAGAAATTACCTGCATAAGAATTCTAAAACACAGAAAATAAAAAATGCGAGAGAATAACACATAAAACACATATACACAGAGATTTTCCCATGGATCCCAAAACCAGGACTACCAGATTGATTTTTCATTATGTTCCTTTCAATGTTACAATACATATTTATACATGCCAAAGCATCCAATACCATGGACCGAAAACCATCGCGTCCAAAAAAACATGTGCGAAAATCATGCACAAAACCAGAGGTGGGTCCGCCCAACCTAACATAGGTTCCAAAACCAAAATTTTTTGGGGCGCTGCCTTGGACCCCATAGAGTGGGGTTACCTGCACCCCTCAAACCCCCTGTGACTCCCCCTGCTACATTATCAGTGCAATGAAGGGGGGGCTCTGCCCCCTTTCTAACCCCTCGGTTAACTACGTCGGCTAGTCATGGAAAGAATATAACACAACCCAACATGACTACCTTTCTCTTTTTTGTTGATCTTATTTTGTTGATGGATTATCTTCTTGTTGATGTGCAAGGGATGGCTTCCTATGTTGTTGCTGAGCTCTGGAGGAGTTTCATAGTGCCTATAGTTAAGCTTCTTCTCTTTCAATCATGGCACTAAAGGTTAGACCTAGAACTTGTTGTTACTTCGAAATAGGGTGTTGTCGCTGCCCCATTTTTTCAAATTTTGTGTCCTTTCTCTGTTGGAGGGTAAATAGGTATTTGAACGAGTGGAAGGTCTGGCCATATAGTGACATGGTCGTGATGGGTATTGGTTGAAATGTGGTGAAGTCAATGTCATTTTTTCCTATCTCAAAATAGGCTTGCATCATAATTTTTCCATCGGATAGCCTTTCTTATAGATTTTCATAGCTTCCTATAGTACAATAGGAAACTCCTTCAGTAATTCGGGACAACCTCTTGTAGCCTAATTGTTTTTTCCATATCTCCCAAACATTAGAATGGATTGACCTGAAACTTCATTATCATGTTGTAATCATGATTATGCACCACCCCATAAAAACAATTTGGTCAATGGATGCACATATCTCAAGAAAAAACTAAAAATGGATGAAGGTGATGGAGGATGATTTCTTGGAAACTATGCACTAAAATTTGCTGAAATTTCTTGCGCATGTTACAATCATCCATATGAATCTCCCCATGAAACATAATTTTAGATGGATGCATGGTTTTCAAGTTATGGAAAAAATAAGTTTATTCTTAATGTATTTTTGTTTCCTATAGTAAAACAAAGCCTTCTTCTAGTTTTTTACGACAACAAGTAAACTAAATGGGAAACACTTGAGAATGATGGGTGAATGGTGGAAATATATGAGGCTGATGGATTGGCATGGCTTTGGCCTTATTGGAACATTTGAGAAAAGGAGGAGAAAGTCAAAACTTGACTTCTTTTGACTAGGTTTGACCTATTTTTTCTTTCTTCGGTGGCAACTTGTTTTTGTTCCTTGTAGATGCTGGAGAGAACCTATATTCATCAAAGAGATACATGGAGCAATGATTTTTTTATTTTTTTCCTTTTCTTCTTCCAGACCTACTAGCCACCTTAATGAGTTTTTCAACTAGTAGGTCTCCCTAGGCGTCTCAAAGGAGGTTTTCACCTAGGATATTTTTTTTTCTCTTTTTTCTTTCTCTCCCAACCCATTGACTGCCTCACAAAGGTTTTCAATCAATCAGCAAATCTCAGGCCCCTCCATGGAAGTTTTCACTTGATATTTTTATTTCTTTCTCTTATTTTGCAATTTTTTTCTTCTACCCTACCCTACTTTCAAGTATAAGAATACTTCCAATGGAGCCATGTGCACATCAAGATAACAGACAAAATGATGTGTCGGCTTGAAATGTATGCTGTGACATGTACCTGGATTTCAGAGACCAAATGATTTGACTTTCAAAGGATCAAGCATAGTTGATGAAGAGAGTGATGCTCCATCTTGTTGATTTTCTCAAACCAAACCTAAATATAACTTTGATGTCCTTGGCTTGCATGTTGATTTGGATCATATTGGATGTCTTCTTCTTCCATGAAATTCAAATCTTCCCCCTTTTGTTGATTGTTCTCCTGAATACATGGAGGCTTTGATGGTAACTATGAGGAAGCTTTATCAATCCCTAATTCTGATGTCTGCTCTTCATCAAGTGCAACCCATGGTTCTTTGATCTTCTCATTCGAACCTTCTTCTTCTGGATGTGGTCCTTTAATGATATCAAGATAATATCCTTTTTGCAGTACTCTTCCTTAGCTATGGTGAATACCATTGATCTCAAGAGAAGATGTTTTGAAGTGTTGTACCTCAGCATTGTAAGTGGGTTGAGCTACTTCAATGTGTGGGCTTGGAAATGGTGGTACATGTAGTTGAGTGGGAGTGGATATTTGAGATGGATGTTGTTGGGGTTGTGGTTGTGGTGGAGATGAACGGTAGGGATAACATGGAGTTGGGTATTGGGGATATTGAGGAAAATACTGAGGATATTGTAGATGGCTCCCATAAGTTCCTTTCCAACTTTGTTTCCAATATTGGTTTTCAGGTTGAGATGGCCAATGTTGCTAAGGAAAGGGTGTGTTCGAATTACTTTTATGTTGATATGTATAACCTTGAAATTGTGAATTAGGATCTTGCATCATGCCATATTGAGTAGGTTGCCATGGTCCTCTCGAAGCTACATAACATAGTTTCATTGACAATTGACTTTCTCCATTATCCTCTTGGTAAAATTCCTTCAATGTTGGTAATGATGGATAATGTTTAACATCATGTGATTCTGCATGGACAACACAAATATCAACATCTTATTTTTATTCGTATTGTATTCTTAACATCTCTACTTGTTTGGTTATATTGCTAAGAATTTCTATTTTAAAATCATCAAACAAATTTCCAAGTTTAGCTTGACTTGCTAATCTTGATGTTGATTGACCTACTCTTGCCCTTCCTCTTGATATGTGTTTTCATGTTTCACAAATTTATTCAAATGATAATTGGTATACATCAATTCTACTCATGAGATCAAGGAGATCAATCCACTCATCCCTAATTGTTCTAAGGGGTTTTTATTGTGTCGGATTGTAAATGTTATAGTTTTCCCCTCTTAACATTATACATGAACCTCTCTATTATATCCTCAAGGATCTCATCTTCTCTTTTATTCATTATAATAGTTTCTTCCTAAATATCATGATCTTTATATTTTCCATGATCTTATTGAATTAGTCCCTAAACTCATGAACCATTTAAGAACTCTATCCTTTAAGTTAGTCGAAAACAATCTGAGTTTTTGATTTTTAATAAGTAACCACAAGATCTACAAACAATTTCAAATTCAAAGAGAAAGGTTTTCGAATCCTCTGACCTTAGACCATGAAATTTTGGAAGAAAAGATGCAGGGATGTTCTTCATGTGAACACTACCATAAGTATTTTGAATGGGAAATATGAGAGGATCTTCCTCATTGTCATCATTTCCATCCATTTCTTCTACATTATTTTTCATATTCTTATTCTACCTACAAAAGTGAATGGTGATGTGGCTCCTACTACGCTACGTGATCAAGTGGGGGGCTGGGTTGGTGTTGGATATTTGTTTTGTTTTTATCATTCAGTGAAAATGCTAATGCAATGCACTCTTCTATTTTTGAAATGAAATATGCCTAACGAAAATATTTTTTGTTTTTTCCAAAAGTAAAAAGAAATCAATCAACTGGGGAAGCAAGCAATGCATACATTGACACCTCCCCTTCAACGATGCCAAAAAGTGATGAGCCTCGGTATTGTAACAATAATGGTGTAACTCCCAAGGCTACCGACTTTAAATTATCAACCTTGTGTTCTTACAAACTTAAGAGGTATTGACACTATATGTGTAGTATCCAATTTATCCTTCCTTTGTTGTCATGATGTACTAGAGTGCATGTACTGAAACCAAATCCTAAACTAATTGCAGAAAATGAAATGGTTGAAATGGAAACCTTAACCAATTGTAAGAAATAAAGTACAAGGAAACAAATATATTCTAATTGCATAAAGATCATGAACTAAATTTAGAAGAAACCTCACTTAACCCTATTTATCATATGTGATGATTTAAACTAATTTAGCATGGAGTCTGATGTAGGGAGTATTAACTTCTATGTGTATGTGTGAAGAGAAAAGAACTCTTTTTTAACATTTTTGTTTTATAAATGCAAATGCTAATCCTCACTTGTTCTTTGGTAGGGGAGACAGGTATGGAGGAAGAGGGTTAAAATGGTCTTGATGGAATGGAGGTCAAGTAGAGGTCTAGTCCCAAATTCAATGATGAATTTTCTCAATTTGGGCTCAAAATAGGCGGCCACAGGATTTCTTACAGAATTTACTAGTTTTCCTACAAGTTCCCATGTTTTACCACACGATGTTACAGATTTACTATACGAAATTATAATTCATCGAATGGCCAAGAAAATTAAATCCAAATTTGATGGGACATTTTTTGTTATTGAATAGGATTTCTTAGGTTTCCATTCCAATTGGAATCACTCAAAAATACATATGTTAACCCTTCCTAAAAAATAATAGAAAGTTACTAGTCTAAAAATCAGAAATTTGAGAACTAGTGAGCTAGGAAATCCATCAAATGCCTAACCTAATCAAGTGAAAATGAAATGGGGTGTATTTTGTTATGAATCAAAAGTAATTTCTGATCTAATACAGGTGGAATGAACATGATAGAAGCTCTTTAGCATGCTCTAAAAAATAGAAAAAAGTTACTGCCAGTTGCCACAAAGGAGTTCCAGAGGTTTATTTATGGGAATAAGAAGAATAATCCAAGTAGCTCAATGGTTACTATGAATTTCCAAATATTTTCCAAGGATGAAATGATTCTTGTGATCCTATGAAAGAACATACATCAACCATTTAACCGAATCCTACAACAAGAAATCATTAATACTAAATGCAGAAATAGAAAGAAATAAAAACAAGAAATGCATCTGAATAAGAAGTTAAAATAAGGAAATAAAATGATACAAAAGGGATCTAAGGCTCTTGGGATGGCCAAGCCTAAGGAAAATTAGAGGCCTATGGAGGAGAACAAGATCTAGAACCTAAACATGACACTAATATTCATTATTTTCATCAATACAATTACATCCCTACAACAAAATACAATAGAGTTGTTGAAATACGAGTTCTCTCCACACAAACACTAATGAAAATCTATCCCTAGAGGAAAATTCAACTTAGTACTTATACAAAATGATTATGAATCATTCCCCATGAATGGATGAATATTTCCCCACCAAAATCCCATGATTAGTGGATCTAGTTCACAATACCAGGAATTTGCATTAAATGGCATGGAACACATTCCTCGATTTTCTCAATCATTGGGGTTCCACAATGTATGCCATAATTCCATAATATCTTGTTGATTTATTATTTAATAGTGATCCTCCTGTAGTAGGGAGCAAGTACCTAAATTATCTCCTCCTCCAAATATCCATAATTTGCCCAATATTCTCATAATATTCCACAAAAATAAATAATATTAGGCACAAATATGCAATTATTCATAAACCTTCCTCATGAATATATTAAAGTTAAAAATACATTATCTAATACAAAAAGAGAGGTTTAATGTGTTGAAGGATTTAGAGGCAGAGGCCTTAACTTGTGTCTAATTTAGAGGCCCATCAATTTTATAACAACCCTAGTGAAAATTCCATATAATAAAAGTTAATAAAGCCAAAATAATAAAAGTGGTTATTGAAAACTTATTCCAAGCTGAATGTTGGGAAAAACATCCTGGTGTAGGTGTTCAATTGGTTATTTTGGCTATGTAAATCGGAAAAGGCAATGGAAAAGGCTTTGGAAAGGCATGAGGCATTAATTGGCATTTTATTTATGAAATAACGGAAATCATGAGAAAAGTTAGGTGAAAGGTGACAAGTTTCATGTGAGGGGGAAAATGAAGGAAAATAATGGAAAATGAAGAAAATAGAGGCCTCATTAATAAAAAGTCTTCTGAGAATCAGCTCGTATCTATTTTCAATTCAGTTCTAGAGCTCTCTCAATATTCTATCTCTCTCTCTCACACCCTTGGACACTTATAGTTTTCTTGGAACACTTCAGCATTGGATCAAGAAGAGAAAAGAAGGAAAGAGGAAGTAAAGGTCGAGCAAGGAAGAGCAGCTTCAAGTAGCTACAATAGGATTATTTTAAGGTATCAATTTGCATGTGTTATTTCCTTTCTGGATTTTACATGCATGGTTATACATGTGTGTTCTTGGTTCTCTTGCTACATGGGCATGCGTTTTTCTAGGTGTTATAAGAAATCTATGAATGCAGACAAAACTATCTTCACTAAGCCTAGAGGACACAACTAGAAAAATAAAAAGACGAAGGGAGCATTTTTCATTGAAGTAAATAGATAACAGGATGAAGCCTACCTTGAATCTGTTGTATGCTTCCCTCCTTCCTTGGCTTGCATGCCCCAATCCAAGTTCTTATCACTGTAATTAGGACTCGCACAATAAGACAACACAAGCAAACAATATAGAAGATATGTGTAGCATCATATAATTACTTTTACTCAATAGATAAACATGGTATTGAAATACATGAAATCATAACATCATATATAGGAAAACAAAGAACTCTTTTCATTAATAGAAATTGAGTGAGTTACAACCAAAAAGAGGTGTTGATATTGTAGAATAACCACTCCAAGTTGATGTGTCCTTTCCTTTCCACAAATTGCACCTCCAATCACCCTAATGCATGGAATGATATCTCTCACATTAGCAGAATAAGGGTATAATCACTCTCCAAAAGCCAACAACAATGAATAAGGTGATTATGGAATGAGGTAAATATATAGGAAAAGGAGGTAGTTCATGAATTATTATCCATTTCCCAGTCTAGGATTGAGATCAAAAAGTGATGGGAGGAAGACCTAAAGAGATAAGATGGTGATTTCTCCAAGGTAGGGAATATAGGATTCAAAGTTCCTATCTAAGGAAAATGGTTGGAACAACCTCGAGAAGATTTTGGAAGAGGAAGCTTTAGAGTTATTTCAGTGTACCCCCACAATTATAAAAGGTGCATTGCATAGCACCTTGAAAGAAGGAGAGACTGCACTACAATGATTTTTCTCAGTTATGTAGGGTGTGCTGGTCCTTGAAATCACTGAAGTGAAGGATATTTATGAAAGAAATCAAGGATATGAGGGAGGCATACTTATGGATTTGTGTAAGCAGGATGAAAAAGTGTTCAAAGGATGTGACTGATCCTATTTGAAAGCCTATTAACCAGATGTGACAAAATGTCCTATAACAGATTGCCCCCTAAAGCACAAAGTTAGAAATGAAAACTGCTTTACATTTTGACAAGTCAGGATCAAGAACAACTGACAAGATCATCATTTGTTATAATACATTTACATCATGACATATTTTTTGAGGGAGGCATACCCATGCTCAACACATAAGCTAACATTACATGTACAATGCTCAAAAGAAATATCCATAGATGACAAACGGTGGACCCATGACTCAATGACTCCTTGTACGATCATAGTCATCATATATTTTCATCTTGTATTACTCCTAAAATCACAACCAAAATGGATGAATCTAGATCCAGTGTCTTCTATCTCGTTCACACGACCAACTAATGCACGAGTCTAACCATGTGAATCGATGAGCTGAAGTCAAACACGGTAGACAACATTTGATTACTGGTCTGTAAGTCATTAATAGATGTGAGATAAACCATCGATGGTTTTAATGGCTCTGAAGGTATCTAGTAAAATCCATATGGTGTGAATAAATGATTTTATGTCAAACAACACACAAAATATTTTGGTCAAAGGCCAATGATGAAAACTAGTTACTGAGAGTGAGGAAACTTGTGATTGTTCTATGTAAGAACCAAGGTACCAAAGGATTTTTTCTAAGTCAACTTATTGAATAATAAGTTGATGTTGACAAGAATCGACCTGTTGCAAGAGGTCCTTAATTTATCCCCCATCATTGACATGAAATGAGATTCATGATTTTCAATAGAATGATCAGAATGATGTTGATACAGATCTGGATCAAGAAAGGTAGACATAGAATGAAGGCTTAAGAGTATTGTAATAGATATTAATTGAATGAATTCTCTTGAACACAATGATGACACTGAAATGTAGTTAGTAGCATTGACACAAAACCAAAAATAGAGGCTTTGAAACACCATGATAAACCAAAAGACAAGAAAATTTTTGAACCTAAGAACCATGGAGATGAAGTGGAAGAGATTCATGTTCAAGAATGACATACTACCATTAACAAAAATGAAGTACCCTGTTTTCCCAGTTTCCACAATGATACTGGTAAGTATCTCTATTTTTAACAAGATTGAGGAGCATAACATATGCTTGATCTGTAAGTTCATCTTTTGGATGAATCCCTCTTAGAATATTTAACAAACCTAGAGAAGTAGTGGTGCAGTCCTATCATCAACGATCAGTCCATCACTGTTTGATTTTCTTACGAGTCTAGTGAAGGTATAAATCAACATATTTATAATGTTTGGAGAGTTGGAAAAAGGGGTGAAAAAGAAAACTACAGATGTTCCTTTTCGTAGATAGTCCCTTAGGTCTGAGATCTCAGAAAATAATACCCAAGAGAACCTCTTAGCCATATTTGACTAAGGTATTCCGTTTTTGTAATTAGTTCAACTCAGTCCAGAAAAGGGTTTAACTTATTCTGAGTAGATGTATTTTCATTTACTTTAATGAGTTTGAAAAGACAAGTGCTCGATAATATTTCCATATTTTGGGAGTTTGAAAAGAGATGAAAGAGGACTCCTCATGGAGGAACGAGTGGTGTAAAGGGTAGAAATAGGTTCCAATCATGATGGAACTACTCAAAAAATGTAGAGGTCAAGAGGTAGGCTAGTAAGACAACTCATCACAGTGATTCCCTAGGAAGATTGTGACGATGGAATGAGAAAGTCAAGGTTCATCTGGCATAAAAAAGTTGATACAAAATCATAATCACAAAGTATAGTATGATAATGGTTTCATTTTTATAGAAGCTTGAAACATGGGAAAACATGCTTGAAATTGGTTTCATTTTATTACATGCTTGAAACAAAGAAAAACTATTCTTGAAATAAACATGCATGGCCCCAACACAATGGCTTAATTTGAGGTACATGCCTCCCAATATTCATTTCATTCACCTAAGTAGACCAATGGTTACTAACAAGTGGATTGAAAGAAGGACCATTTATGAGATCAAGTGAAAGAATCGACTTAGAATTTATGGCATCTAATCAAAGACTCAAATTAGAAGGGGATATGTTTCATTTTTTAATTAGCTTGATAGAATGAAAGGAACTTTGATCATGGAACCTTGTTTCATTTTTTAATGAAATTTACACAAGAAAATGAACTATGATCTGGGACCTTGTTTCATCTTGTAAGGAGCTTGACACAACATAATGAACTCTGATCTTACAACATTGTTTCATTTTTAAGGAGTTTGACAGAAGAAAATGAACTCTACTTCAAAGGATCTTATTTAATTTTTTAAAAGTATTGACAGAAGAAAAGGAACTCTACTCTGAAGAACCTTGATTCATTTTTTAACAAGATTGAGATAAGACAAGGAACTTTTCTCCATGTATCTTGATCATGACCACCACAAGGCCATGGCTTCGAAGCGGTTCTCATCATATGGGAGAAGAACGCTCTGGAAGGGATATATATCAAGGGATCCAATGAAAATATCAAACTCGAATGCCCTAAGTAAATGATGCACGACATCACCTACTAGATTATCCTTAGATGTGGACATGGAACAAGTTGCCACATAATCAACATGTTGTAGGGGAGATACCACTTTCATATAAGGACCATTTAGGGAAGCTGGTTGACTAGGAGTTAAATTACGACCAATGAATGAAAGTTGGTCAATGGTAACAAATTTTCCTTCATGCATGAAACACATCACACGAAATATTCAAGAGATAAGAGCTCTCATGACATAAATATTGTCACACCCAAGGAGTAAATTAAAATCCAAAGTGGCCCTAAGGGTTGACTAATTCTTCTATTAAAAGCTATTAGATTTGAAGCTGAAGACACAAGCTGTGGGGAACCCAGAGCTTGCCAAGCAATGAAGGATAGAAATCTAACAAAAGATCACTCATTTATAATAGTGTGATGGATGTTCTTATCATAATCCTTTACCATGATCTTATAAGGAATGTAAGAAGGTAGATGAGGTTTTCTCAATTGACTCCAATCAAAGGAAATGACATGTTTCCTTGGAGGTCGTTTCGTGGGAACGAGAGAAAGGCTACCTTGTCTAGTAGAATCAAAAGAAACAAGAAGAACTTGAGTGGTATGATCCTCACTATCTATGGGAGAAGTAAGATCGAATGAAGGAAAAATTGGGTCAACCATTTTCTCAAACAATGGTTGGTCAAAAATAGACTCATGGGATTCATGCTTAGAGAGAGTTGGATTGATCGAAGATGGTTTCTGATTAATCATTTCATCAACTAGTGGAGGATTGTGAGAAAGATTTCGATAACCAACTTTAAGATGAGATTGAGAAGTTGTAAGGTTTTCCAACACTTTTGAGGCTTCATACATACAAGGACAAAGGTGAATAGGATGATTCCTTTCACATAACCTATAGGGAAAATTGACTTTACCCTTTTTACCATGGACCTTACTATTACTAATCGATGGTTTGTCACTAGCATGATCTCTAGAAGTTAACGACAAAGGATGATGTGACCTTGTGGACCACACTTCTAATACCTGTGGAATACCAGGACATTCTCTAAGAAGGCAATCACCCTTACATAACTTGTAAGGGAATTTAACTTTGCAGGGTTGATTGGAAGATTTGTCCATACTAGTTGCATTCATAGAAATGGTTGCTTGGTTTCCCCCCTTCTTATTGTGATTCTTCTTAATCTTCATTTTCTTCTTCTTCTTATTTCACTAGATGAAGAGGAAGAAGAGGAATAAATCCAAACAGATGAAGAAGGAACAGGGTCAACATTAGGATCAACTTGAGGTTAATATTGTTTAAGTGGAGGAGAATCTCGTTGAGGAGTAGTTTGAACATTCAAAACTAAAGTAGTAAAAAAAAATTAAACTGAAAAACCAATGGAAAATCCAGGAAGGGAAAATGTTTCCATATAAGGAGCACCAATATTTGAAAAAGAAGGAAAATGACCAGTATTCCCATTAGAGAGGTTCCATTGACCGCTAGACTTGGGAATTGTTTCCATTAGTTTGAACCTAAGATCTACTAAGGATAATTTCCATGGGAAGGATGTTGTTCCATGTTCAAGTAATTTATTTTAGAAATTAAGAATAAAAAGAATAAAAAAAGGGGTAGCTAGGAAAAAGGATTTGCCATGCAACCGTGAAGTGCAATATACACCTTGGAGAACCATGGAATTAATATACATGCAGGAAATCTACCTGAGTGTTTTTTAGGGTGTATCATGGTGTACAACGTGAATGACTGAGTTACCTATCATGAGGATAGAAACCTATGGTGGACTTCCAAAATATACTTGATGGTACATGGACGTGCTGTCCATAATAGTGTTGTGTAATGTGTAACCATATGATGAGAGCATTCCCGTATATTTTTCATGCATGGAGCACCATATGATATATTCAGAGGTACAAGTAGAATGGTCTGATACACATGTATGTGGGACGGAATATCACTGCTGGAATGCAACACTAGAAAAAATGACACCTCCTATGTTTAAAGACGATGAAAAACATCTCTAACTTAGACCTCTATGTGTGTCATTAATTTTTAAATGCTCCTTATGTTAATTGAGGTGAATTTTATAGTTTTTCTTGAATTATGTTTCGATTTCAAGGCTCGAAACTCGATGTCACCTAAACACACCTATAATGCAAATAATATGACAAAAATAAATCTTTTCATTTTAATTTTAACAATGAGAGGCCTAACGAAGTAGGGGAAGAAGAAATCAATAAATAATTCAAAAAACAAATTATGTAACCATCGATCTCCTCACTATTCCAATCAAAGTCAAATCCCTATATGCGATGCATGATACACAATATTTTTCTTTTGGATTCCACTTAATTTTTAGATGAAAACTAAGATATAAAGTTTAATCAATAATTCAAACAAACTTTTCAAAATGATGACTAAAACATCAATTCATCTAAGGACTCCATGATTAAACATATTTCATTTGAAAACAACCTAATGATAAGAACAAAGGAAAATCTAAACAAATCCTTACCAAAGGAGCTAAAAAACGAAAGTGAACCAAATTGAGGCTTCATAGATACCATAAGACACTCAAAGAAGCATGGAAGAGTAGCTAGAAGAAGGTTGATTACAGAGAAAATCAAGATAAAATAAAATTTGTGCATGAAAAGGGGCCAAAATAGGTGTAGAGGAGCCACCTGTGCATTTCGACGTAGGTAGACAAAATGATCAATTAGTGTGAAATTCTTTGCCTCAAGATCAGAGAGTGAGTTAGTCAAGGGATGCAAGGTTCTCACACAAAAATTGCAATTGAAACTCAATGAAGGATCTCCTCAGTGGAGTTGCCAATTTGTTATATGGAATATATGACTGCAGAAAGAAGTATCTTCCCTAGGCATGTTCTTGACTGAATAAGATATGAAAGTTCTAAAAAATAAGTATTATAAGCACTATGGACTAAAAAAATAGCAATGGAATACACTAATCCCCAGTATGGTTTCCAATTTGTTAAACGGAATCTACGAATGTGGACATAAATATCTTCCCTAGGCCAGGTGGATTGACCTACTACAACAAAAATAAAAAAGGACTAAATTTTTCCTTGAAGTAAATAGATAATGGGATGAAGCCTACCTGTAATCTATCATATGATTCACTCCTTCCTTGGCTTGTATTCTCCAATCCTAGCTCCAATCGCTATAATTAGAACATGTAGAATCATACAACACAAGCCAACGATCTGCATGATCTATGTAGCATCATCTAATTATTTTATTCAATAGATTAACATGGTATTGAAATATATGAAATCATAACATCAAATATAGGAAAAAAAATAACTCTTAGCATTAATAGAAATGGTGTGAGATACAACCAAGAATAGGCATTGATCTTGTAGAATAACTCCTCCAAGTTGACTTTTCCTTTCCTTCCCACAAAGTGCACATCTAATCGTCCTAATGCATGGAATGGTATATCTCACATCAGTATCATAAGGGTAGAATCACTTGCCAATAACCAACAAAAACCAACCAGGTTCTTGTGGATGAGGTAAATATATAGGAAAGGGAGGTAGGTCATGAATTCTTATCCATTTACCAATCTAGGCTTGAAATGGAAAAGTGATGGCAGGTTGACCTCAAGAGATAAGATGGTCATTTCTCCAAGGTAGGGAAGATATTATACAAAGTTCTTATATAAGGAAAATGTTTGGGAAAACCTCTAGAAGATTTTGGAAGAGGAAGCATCAAAATTATTTATATTTTTCTTGAATTTCATGAATTAGGACACCCCCAAAGTTATGTAGGGTGAACTACATAACAACCTAAGAGAAGGAGAGACTACACTGCAATGTTGTTGCTCAATTATGCAGGGTGTGATGGTCCTTACAATCATTGAAATTAAGGGGTTTTAGGAAGACAATAACTGATATGAGAGAAGCATACATAGGGATTTATGTAGTGAGGATGAAAAAGTGTTCAAAGGATGCAAATGATCCTGCATGAAGGCCTATTTACTAGACGTGACATAATGGCCTATAATATTAGGTCCCTATAATACTAGTGTACACCCGTTATTGTTATTGTTAGTGTATCCCCCTTATTGTTATTGTTGTGCCCATGTAGCCCCCATATTATTATTGTTGTTCCCCATATACACCCACTATTTTTAATGTTGTGCCCTTACATTATTACTGTTATGTAGGCTTTGATTATATTGTGACCCCTTAGACTCATATATATACAAAGGAGGTATTTTCATTTGTATCATCCAAGAATTATTCATTAATGTAATGTAAAGTAGGTTCCCCCCTTGAAGAGGATATTTTTTAAGTCATTGATTTATCTATTTGTGAGCTAGTTGCATAACATTTCGTATAAGAGATTTGGATTCTCGGGTTTCGTTGCTTCAACTAGGTCATCATGGATTGTTTTGTATCACTTTTTCTATAAAAGGTTTTAGAAGCTTAAACTACAACCACGTGGAATCAAAATTCTTGTGAACTTCGTGCCGAAATTTAAGATCTTGGTTCACTATATTTTCTGCGATATGGTCCAAATAAGTTAGGGTTTTTTTAATACTCCATAATTTAGTCTCGAACAAGTGACCTCGGGAAAATTGTTATAAATTTTGTTTCAAGCATCAAATTTGAGTTCTGTAAAAAGTGATTAAAAGTGAACACATTTTATTTTCTTTGAATGTAATTTCAAGGCCAAATGTTAAAACAGTGACATGTGTCATCCCATACAACTTCACTATACTAAACCAGTTCATAATCAGGTCATCGAGGGATATTTAGCATATCTATATATTGAAGAATCCAATATATTATATTACTTATGGAATTGGAAATAATATTAATAGGATATCGTACGACCAAATTTCATACCTTGGAAATTTGAAATTAAAGAGATACAAAAATTTCCATATCGAGTTTTGAAAAAGCAAGAAAAAGGTGTATATTTTTTAAATTTTGTTTGAAAAGCTAGTTTGAATGGATTCAAAGGGCATACTGAAGCATAGATATATGTATTTGATTATAAAATTCCTCCAAAATAAAATAAAATTCTACACCCATTAAGGCCTCATAAATCTCTACTATGATGCATTAAGAGGAAGAATTGTAGCATAATATATCAAAATTACAGGACCAAGTGACACAAATTTCTCTATCACAAAGAGAAACCAAAGATGACATGGATAGCTTAAAAGAAGAAATGAAATGTTTGAAGGATGGCATGGAAGCTAACATGGATGGTTTGAAACAAGACATGGAAGGCTTGAAGGAAGGCTTGACAAAGTTGTTACAATAAAGGCTTCCTGGTGGTGACAAGGTAATACATGAAAATCATGATGAGGACAAAAGGAATATGAATTATCATTTTAGAGAATACGATGTGGGGTTTAAGGACCACCACATTCTAGAGATAGATATGAGTAAGTTTTATGGAAATGATCTCGTAGCATGGATACTAAATATGGAGAAATATTTTGGTTTACATGATGTGCAACCCTCAGAAAAGGTACATATTGTATCTTTATATTTAGAACCTAATTTGTTTTTATGATATAGATGCCTTTTTTCTCATAAACCACTTGCCACTTAATCAATATTTACAAAGTAAATTATATTACTTTATGAAGATACAAATAGCAACACATTATTTAGCCAATTGATAAATCTCAGGAAAAAAGGGTTCAATAGTAGAGCACATTGAAGACATCCAAAAATTTAATATTAGGGTAACTGATATTTCAGAGGACCATATCATTGATGTCTTCATGGGGACTTTAAAATATAACATCTAACATGTTGTTCTCCTTTGGGAACCTAATTCATTGGAGAAGGCATTTAGGGTGGCAAGAAAAGTTGAAAGAAAAATTATGGCAACGAGGAAGTCTACCACACACAACTATATAGAGGGAAGTGTTGTTGCCCCTAGTCTTCCACAACCTACAAGGTTGATACCACAATAATTGGAGGAAAAAGGCGAAAAATGGTTTTTTTATAGTTGTGATAGAAAATACACTAAAGGTCATAAGCGTAATGAGAATAAATTATTCTTCATAGATTTTGAAGAGGAGGAAGAAAAGGAAAAAGAAACATCAAAAGAGGAGGATATAGACTAGGAACTAACCCCTAAGAAACAACAAATCAATCCAACCATACCTTCTAATGCACTGGCAGGAATTACTACTCTTAAAACTCTCAATGTAAGAGGATATATCAATAATAAAAAGGTAATAGTGTTGATTGATTTAGGTAGTATCCATAATCTCATTCATTGTAAGATAGCCAAGGAATTGAATTCCTTCCCATATGCAACACTATAGTGTCAAGTGATGGTTGCAAATGGAGGAACTATTAATTTCTCTAGAAAGTCCCACAATATAAAGCTATCCATTAGGGAATATGGATTGAATAGTCCAATGCTTTCCATTCCAATGGGTGTTGCTTATGTTGTACTAGGAGTCCAATGGTTACAATCTTTGGGGATGATATCTTTTAATTTTAAAGAACGTTTCTTGAAATTTTTTGGCAAGGAAATGAAGTTGAATTAATGGGTGTCCTAGGGAGAATTGGAAAGATAATCAACTTTAATGGCATGAAAAATCTTTTGAAGAAAGAACAATGGGGCATAGTTGTACAATTATTCTCACTAGAGGTTCAAACATCGAAATCATATATTTCTCTAGATCTCCAAAATGTGTTGGACAATCATTCCAAGATGTTTGAGACTCCTATAGGCCTCCCACCTATTCTTGATCATGATCATGCTATTCATTTGATTTCAGGAAGTATTCCTCCAAACATCAGATCTTACAAATATCCTTATCCCCAAAAGAGTGAAATTGAATGTATGGTTGGAAAAATCATAGAGGCTAGTATAATTTAACCAGTCAAAGCTATTTCTCTGCTCTAGTAGTATTGCTAGTTAGGGAAATTTTGAGGTATAAAATGGGCATCCTAAGAAAAATGTACAACCAAAATAAAATTTATAAGAACCAATAGGATTCATGATGAAGATGCCAACCATGGGGTATGATTCCCCATTTTTGGAGTAAAAAAGTAAAAAGGGTTTACTCAAATTTCAATAATGAATACTCGATGGATGAAAAATTTAATTTCTCATCTAAGGAGTACCCATGTTGCATACTTTCTATGGACCTTGCTATAGAAATACATGAAAAAACATGATTGCAATCACGTTTTTCATGTTTTTCTCATTTTTTGTGTAGTAGGGTCCATTGAAAGTATGTAACCTTGGTACTCCTTGGATGAGGAATCATTTTTTTCATCCAACGAGTGTTTCCACTCGAATTTGAGTAAGCCCATAGGGATATAAGTTGAAAATACGAGTTGAAAAATTAATTTTTTCTTTTTTCCCTTTAAAATTTGATGATGCAATCTAATCTTATTTTATTATTTCCACTATTATCTTATAATTTTTTTAGGAGGCCCATTTTATACCTTAAAAATCCCTTAATGGCACAAGGAGGATGGATCATGGCATTTGTGTCCCGATTATAGGGAGATCAACAAGATCACTATTAAAGATACGTTTCCCATTCTTGTCATTGATGAGTGGTTGGATGAATTACATGGAGAAATTTACTTCACGAAATTGAATATTCTTTCAGGATATCATCAAATTAGAATGAATACTAAAGACACTTCGAAAATAACATTGAGAACTCATGAATGTCATTATGAATTTTTATTCATGCATTTCGGCCTTAATAATGTACCTTCCACATTTCAAGCTTTGTTGAATTCCATTTTCAAACCCTTCCTTAGAAAATTTGTGTTAGTATTTTTGGATGATATACTAATCTACAACAACTCTTGGAAGGATCATGTTCAACATGTTGACAGGGTGCTCAAACTATTGGAAGAGAAATCATTATATGCAAAAGCCTCCAGATGTTTCTTTGGAGCACACGAGGCGGAATATTTAGGTCATATTGTATCTCATGAAGGTGTTAAGGTAGACCTTAACAAAATTAAACCCATTAAGGAATGGGAAATCCCCAAAACCATAAAGCATCTTTGAGCATTTCTTGGGTTCACAAGGAATTATCACAAGTTTAACAACAATTATGGGATAATAGCAACACATCTAACATCATCACCGAAGAAAGATGCATTTCTTGGACCCTAGAAGGGAAGAAGGCCTTTGAATATCTTAAAGAGGAAATATGGAAATCACTAGTCTTAGATATGCCATACTTCGCAAAAACATTTATTGTGGTATGTGATGCCTCGAGAAATAGAATTGGTGATGCTTTAATGCAAGAAGGAAGACCCATTTCTTTTGAAAGTCATCTGATGAAAGGAAAGTATTTAAATTAATGTATATATGAGAAGGAAATATTATCAATAGTACATGCACTAATTCAATGGTGACCTTACCTAATGGGAAGACACTTCGAGGTAAAAAAAAATCATGATACCCTTAAATACCTTTTGGAACAAAGATTATCTTTGGAAGAGAAACAAAAATGGGTGAAAATGATATTGGGCTATGACTTTGAAGTCATCTAGAAAAAAGGGAAGCAAAATGTTGTTGTAGATGCACTCTCAAGAAAGGATGAGGATGTGGAAGCATTACTTTGTGCCATTTCGATTATCCAACCTAAATGGGTAACCAAAGCAAGGGATGAATGGGAGAATGATGAAGAGGTGTGATCACTCAATCAAAAGTTGCAGCAAGATCCTAGTGCATATGATACATTTAGCAAGAAAAGTGGTTCATTATTGTACAAATATCACTTATATATTTGTCATAATTCCCAGCTCAAAAAAAATATTCTTATATGACTGCACACCTCTCCCTTAGGAGGGCACTCAGGATTTTTCAAAACTTACCATAGGGTCAAGAATGATTTTTTTTGGGATGGCCTTGAATCTGATATTAAGACGTTTGTTGAAGAATGTTTGGCTCTACAAAAAATTAAAGTTGATACAATTAAGACCCCCGGTCTGTTACAACCGTTAGCCATTTCAAGTCAATGTTAGGAGGAGGCCTCAATAGATTTTATCATAGGTTTACCAAAGTCTAAAAGAAAGTGTGTCATCATGGTGGTAGTTGTTAGACTTACAAAGTACATACACTTTTATGCATTATCTCATACTTTTAAAGCTAGTATTGGTTCTACTACGTTTATTGAAACAATTCAAAATCTTCGTGGAAACTCAAATATTATAGTAAGTGAAAAATATCCCATTTTCACTAGAAAATTTACTAAGTGAATAGGAGGTGTTGTCATTTGTATCATCTAGTAAGTATTCATTTATGTAATGTAAAGGAGGTTACCCCCTCGAAGAGGATCATTTTTAAGTCATTGTTCTATCTATTTCTGAGTTGGTTGCATAAAATATAACACAAGTTGTGACAATGTGTTTTAGTCTAGTCTTTCAATTTTTGGATAGCCATGGTGTGATGGGGCTCTGATGTCTTGGTTGAGCTGGATTATCGGAAGGATTTCAAAATATGTGAGGTGGATCTACGAAAGAAAGAACACATGTCCTAGTGATCCCTAAACTATAATGTGGATTGCATTGAAGCCTTAGCCTAGTAACCCCTGATCCAGACTCTGGGTTACGGTCAATATGGTTTTTTTGTTGCCTTGTTGGGCCTCAAAATCCTTGACCCACGAATGACAAGATATATGGTAAAGCCTAGAGGTGGGTTCCCTTGATCATGCCTAGGAATCCTTGGCCAGTGAATGGAAAGATATATAGTAAAACTTGAAGGGTGGAGTCTCAATTATGGCTTAGAAATCCCTAAATTAGACTGTGGATTACGATAAAGCCTAAGGACTAGGAGACATTAAAATTCCTCACTGCGTAGGTGGATAAATTCGGTCACATCCATACTTGTTTATGGCCTAGTGAGTTGATTGTGATTATGGTAAAGCCTAGTTCTGTTGATGAGGGTGAGGTGCTTTAGCCTCAAAAATCCATGGTTGGTTTTTTGGTTATGAATCCCACATTCATGCTTGGAATATGGTAGGGGGCTTATTGGTTGAAAGAAATATTTGGTCCAGTAAATATATGGTTGGGTTGTTCATGGAAGTCCCAAAACTGGTTTCATTTTGTATTCACTAATAAGAGTCCCTTCTCCTTGGTATTCAAGTATAAATGTATTGCTTTATATGTCGCTTCTATGGTTGTTGTATCTTTATTATTTCTAGTTTTTATATGTTGGGTATGAGTTTGTTTTATGACAATGATGATGTATGGATGTCATCATATTTTAGTTGATAAATGAATGAATAATGAATATAGGATCTAATAGATGATAATGTAGCTAACATAATAAGGCACCAATGCTTCTTAGTGATTCTCAGATAAGTATGAGACCCCTATGGTTAGGTCTATGACCTATAGAATGCATATTTGAAACATTTTTGATGAAATACATGTCATGGCTAGTAGGGGTCCAATCAAGTATTTGCTCAAGTATTTTTGTTTAAAACATTTTTTCGATGTTACTTTTCATTTTTGGAAGTTTTGTTGAGTTCTCGGTAATGGCCCGGGTCCTAGCACTAAGGAAGTGGCGCAAAAACTCGGATTGTAGGATCAAAACTAACTGAAAAATACCACAACCATTTGAATTCCATTGGTATGATAGTGAATGGAGGGTCCTAGTTGCATGCATGCCCATGTCATGGGAGCGACTCAGGCTCTAGGTCAGTAAGATGTTGTGTTTCCTCAAGGGTTGATAACTTGGAAAGGTTGGTTGGCACCTAGAGGTTATGTAGCATGTGTAGAAGGTCAGGTTAGTTGTGTTTTTTCGATCCACTTAATTCTACATTGGGAGTTTAATAAGATCATAGTAGCCTCTCGTCACATGTTTACCCTAGCAAATTGGTTAACCTGTGTAAATGTGGGAGGAGGGTGTTACAAAACTCATCTCGGTCACAGGGATGGAAAAGTTCTTATGGTAGGAAACCCCAGTGTCCTCAAACTTTCCAATAACCATAACCTTAATACCAACCTCAATATTATTCCCCTCTTAATAATCATAACCCAATCAACCAAAATTCCAACCTCAATTGACTTCAAGTCAACCCCTACCATTAGCGTCCACTCCATTTCCTGAATAGTCTAACCAGCTACCTGCATAACAACTTCCCAATCATAATAATAAAACACTTCAACAACCCATACGTAATGTTGAGGGTAAAATTTTCAAGCTTGTATGATAGCTCCTCTAGGTCAATGTCCAACTTAGATTTGGTCGATTATTGCAAAAGAAAACACCACGGGTTGTCATGCAAGCATATAACAAGGATAAAATTCCTGAAAAGCAGACATCTCCTAATCAAGAAAATACCCCTCCAAAGGAAGACATTCCTTCCAAATTAGATTACAATCCAATTAAATTAACTCCTATAATTCCTATAGTTGAACAACCTTATGTTTCCTTACAAAATCCTCCCTTCCTAGAGAGACTTCAAATAGACAAGGGAATCAACCCATAATTTGAGTCAATCCACCTGTGGGATCGATTTGTTGCTCTTCTTCATCTCTCATAGTGTTTGCACCGAGCACGTTCACCTCATCTTTTTCAATCCCCGCACTGATCCCTATGCTGCCCTCTCCCTGAACTGTTCCCTGAAGCCGATCAAGGTTGATTCGATCCATTTCTTCTTCATAGAAATCAAAATCTGTTGTCAAATTGTGAATTATTTTATCCCTTTTTTGGACTGGTTCAATTTCTGTTCATCAATCTCTTAGATTGCCAGTAATCTGCTCCTATATTGTTAGGTTGAAATTGTCTGAACCCTGGCCTTCTATAACATGACAATATGTGGAAGATTTAGTTGTTGCTACCGCACCCTTCATCTGCATGTACTCCAGTTTCCAGCTCCTTTCCGACTCACCTTCATTTGAAACCTAATTATGCTACGTCTAATATCGACACTGCTTGGTTATATCTAGATCTCTGCAGTTGAGTTCTAGATCTAAAGGTTTTACCGCACCTTTATTCCAGATGAATAATATGGCTTTTCCACACCTTTGACTTTTTAGAGCAGGCTAGCTTGTTCTCT
Organism: Pinus taeda; assembly: GCA_000404065.3. NCBI lineage: Eukaryota > Viridiplantae > Streptophyta > Pinopsida > Pinales > Pinaceae > Pinus > Pinus taeda. The sequence continues at coordinate 311,053 of APFE030069331.1, read as the reverse complement.
TCAACCTTTGCAGTTATCAACAACCAGGCTTCAACATGATTTAGCAGAGACCAGAATCTAGCCTGGAATATGTTGTTTTACTGATCCAGATTAAACGTGGAATATAGGATTCATTCTCCTTTTACTTAAGGGCTACATTTGGAACTTTTCAAAGCTGGGCGAACTTCAAGATTACAATACTGCCAAGATCGGTAATATCTGGACTAATATAAGTTTTTTTTTATTACCAATTTAGGGTCGAAGTAGGGTTTTGGCTAGTGGCACTCTGAATGCAGAGATCTTGTTTTTGGTTCATTGTTATTTTATGTGGGAATCTCTGAATTGAGTGGTTCATTGTTGTCTTGCACGGGCAGCCCAGGATCGAGTGATATTTTATTTTTGTTTGAAGCAAAAGTCGGTGATTTATTCTTATCTAGAGTAAGATTTGATTCTCAGTACTAAAAGAAGGATTTTTCCTATTAGGGTTTCTTGTTGATTAAAAGGCTTACTGAAACTTTGCGGCTGGGTTCTAGATCTAATCTTCTATGGCTAGATCTAGATCTAGGTCTAATCTTCTCCCTTATCTTTGTAGGTGGGTTCTAGATCTAATCTTCAGCGGCTAGATCTAGATCTAATCTTCTACCTTTCTCTCTGTGGCTAGGTCACAGCTCCCATGCTGTGTTTTGGCACTCTTCGTTGTCTCACGCTGTGGGGTTATCAAAGGCAACAACCAATTCCATAGATGAATCACTTGTTCAATATTTTGCGGCTAGATCTATATCTAATCTTTTGCCTTATTTCTGTGCAGCTGGATTCTAGCAAATATGGCTCCTAGCTTCACGAAAATAGTTGTTGGCTCAATTTCATCTGCTTCTGGAGGGCAAGATCCTGCCCATATCATAAGTGAAGCCCCAGGTCCCACTTTCTAGGTAGTCCAAGCCTCACTTGATGAGGCTTTGAAGTTTTCCAAAAGTGCCCTAATCTACTGGTTCAATGGTTTTTGGCCACGATTGATAGCTCTCCACAATTGGATCTTGGAGGTATGGAAGCCTATCATTTCTGATGCAATTAATATCTACCCATGTGCTAGGGGTTTATTTATAGTATATTTTGAAAATCCTGAAAGCAGACAATGTATTCTAGATTCTGGCCCCTGGTTTTGGGAAAACTCAGGCCCATTCATGAAGCCATGGAATTTTTTAGGGGCTAAATCCACCTCAGGCTGAGAAAGGCAGGTCTAGGGTAACATCAAACCACACTTAACCTGCTAGCTAGCACTATTAGGTCGTGAGAGGGCTCTGTCTTTGTCAATCTCAATGAAAATTTATCAAGGTAGGCTTGAGATGACTGATATAAAATCTAATTTTAGGCTAGGTATGTTTTCTCAGAAGAATTTGATTGATTTTAATGGTTGGTTGCTGGAACAAATGGGGAAGGCAGCTTTGCGTCCGGGAAATCAACACTGATTTGTAGAGGTTTCTGTGGGGCGAGGTAGGCAAGTGTTTTAGCACTTTGAAATGAACATAATGGTTTGACTAAATACTGGTGAAGAGTTGGAGAGGGCATGCAAATGTCATGAGTCCTCTTCAAATAGTAGAAAACATGTAGAACTAAATAAACCCCAAGGTAGAGCATTGAAACACCAATGAATTCCGCCTTTAAACTTGATTCATTTAGTTATTCAGAAAGAGAGAGATGATGAAACACATAAAAATAAGCTCAACTGAATTACAGAGAAGAAAAAAATGCTAAATCACACTACCACAAGAATCCCACAAAATGTTGCAAAACCCTGGTTTATTTCCTTGCCAAACTACATAAGTGATGTAAAAAGTAGCTCAATGCATCTAGAAGAGTCCAACCTTGACAAATGACTAAGAAAGTACAAGATATAGGCATCAAACCACCCATGCTAGCCATCAGGGGTCAAATCCATGAGTCTAGGAGTTGTTTCAACAATATCTAAAGTAGGAACTGAAAATATGCAGTGGAACAAGTTGCCTCTAAAACTATGGAAACTGATTCATTTAGTTCAAAACCACCTAAACCTGATGTATCTACCTCTTTAAGTCAATTTTCATCATTTTTACATCAATTTACATCAACTTACATCATGAATTTGAGCATGAGAGAGAAAAAGTCAAACTAATAGAAAACTAGGTGAAAATTTCAGTTTTTGAGCAAAATTGGCACAATTTTGCTTGATGCGCAACGTGTTTTCCAAGCCAATTTTGAAGGCCTCCCCCTTCACCAAATTTTCTCCAAGATGGCTTGTTGGAAAGTTCTGCCTATATAACTTCTAGGACAAGCGGAATTTTTTAATTTGGTGTCCAGTTTCCCTTCAAAAATCAGTTCTCTCAAGACAGCGTCTTGTGGGTCCAAAAAGTGGTAGAGAGGGCATTTTTGAGGTGTTTTCTGCCCTTTAGGTGACTGATATCTCCTCCAAAATTCATGAAATTTTATAGCTTTTCATATTTTTTCATGAGGAATCCAAAAATGTAAGCCATTCCTCAAAATTCCCTACCAACTCAATGCGCAGTGCCAGTGGCACTGCGCATCAGAGGAACATTTCTGTGTTTTGCAATTAAAAGTTAGGAAATGACAAAAATTTCTCCAAAATACTTCAAAATTGGCAAGTGGAAAGCTTATCAATTTCTTTGCTGAGCCAAGGAAGCTTCAACCAATATTTTAAGTTTATCTTGCTCCTTTGTGGCTGTTAAGTCTCTCCCTAGCTTGGCTTTTAGGCTTCTTATTCTTGTCTTGCAAATTTTGTTTCGGGCCAAATAGTGATAGGCCATGTGGTGCAACATCTTATTCTCCTTATTAACCTTATAAAGACGCTGCTCAAGGTGGACATTTACTCTTTCCAACCATGATTCTCAGTCAACCTATATTTCTTGCTCTAGTGAAGTTAGCTTGATTTTTCTTCTTTTTGCCATTTGCTAGTTTTCCCTTATTGTTTACATCTCCATAATTGTTTGTTTGTCCTCCAATTGCTTGTTCTATTGCTCAAGGTAATTAATGATCCATTTAGCCCTCTCAAGGCCAAGGGATAAGGCTTGTATCTCAGCTTCTTTCTCCTTGATGATCATATCCTTCAGCCTTCAGCTTTGGGAGCCCAAAGCAGTGTCCTCTTCCTCAATCAAAATGAAATCCCTATCTTGGCCTTTAGAAGGCCATTCATCATACAATGGTTGTTTTCATCTGTCCTATACCTACTCTGCTGAAGAAGAAGGCAAAGCACCTTTCACCCCAGGTGAAGACAGCATTTGCCTGTTGTCTGGTGAAGTGAACAAGATCCCTTCCATCCCTGGTGGAGATAATACTCGTTTTGCAACTGCAAAAAGTCTTCTTGTCCCATTTTCATAAGTTATAAACACAGGAATGTGAGCCTCTTCAGTTCTGCTTTCATGCTCTCTTTGTTGCCCGGAAGGTCCACCTTCCTCTTGAGGTTTTGCAAACATTTGAGGCCCCTCAAAAATATCATGGGAAATGAAGGTTTCCCATGGCACTCCCAACTAAATGAGTTGATGCAGAACAACAATATTGATGACAACAAAGTGATAAATGATATTAAGCTGCTATGGGTATTGTTTCCTCTTTGCAACTACAGTCATCCTCTCTATGTTTTTGCAAATTAAGTATGGTATACTCATCATTCTAACCCTAGTAGAATGCATAAGCAATCCGATATGACAGGCATAGATCCTAGATAAGCTTCCCTCACATGTGAAGTATTTAATGATGAGTTCCATTAATGGCACATACCGGTCCTCCAAAAACTTAAAAGGAAACACCCTGCCCAATTGACTATGATATTTGGCTTTGATGTAGGGTTGATAGTTTTGTTTCCTGATATTCCGCCTCTTGTTCCATCTTTCCCCCACATCTAGCATCCTATTTTATTTTTCAATAATGGCTGGTGAAAGAGTGAAGTTGATTCCAGCAAGCTGTACCATATTGTCCTCCATGTTGATGACAAATTGCCTAGCCAATTCATGATGATACTTGACCCTCTCAACTAGCTCACAAAACTCAAAGCAAGATTGGTATCTGAAACAAGTGGTGGCAAGAGGGGATGCAAGAAGTTTAGCAATGCTAATAGGCTCCTCTCTGATTATCTTCCCACCCTTGTGAGGTCTCCTAGGCTATACATTCATGTCTCGTGAACTGTCACTTTGTGTTTCTTCCTCATAGCTTGAGTCACTGTTTGTTGCCATAGTGCTTGTCTTAGGAAAATTATGAGATGAAGGTATGATGAAAAATGATGATACAAGAGGACAATGGTGATGCATATGAAGAGATTTTACTCTTGGGAAATGAAGTTGGGGAGTGAAGGGAATGGTTTTGGGAAATTAGGGTTTAGTGAGGGATTTAGGGTTTGATGAGGGAAATAGTTGCTTTAGGGGAGTGGGATATGGGAAAATGGGATAAATGGAGTGTATTAGGGTAATAAAAGAGTGAAAAGGGGTTTGATGATGTTTTTGTGAAGATGGGATGAAAATTTCACAATAGAATGGCAAACAATGAAGAAAAACTAGGGTTTCATTTTCCACATGCAAGATTTATGAAAAACACCAAGGTCACCTAAAATTAAACCTTAGGAGGATGATTACTGACTTGTAGAATGAAAATATAGCAAATTTGAGGGTTATGGCACGATTTGGGATGATTTAAAACAATCTAGATTGATGCGAAACGCACTGGGCCCAATGCGCAACACCCTCCTGATGTGCAGTGCCAGTTCAAAATTACACTCCAGTTCTGCCTCTGATGCGCAGCACCTGCCTGATGTGTAGTGCACTACCTTTGATGCACTGTGCCAGCCCAAGTTGCCTTGAAAAATATGGTTTTTGTCTCCTTGGCTCCCAAATCGCGATTTTTTCTCTCCAAGAGTAAACTTGCACAATGAAATGATAAAGAGGACCTCTTTCACTTTAAATATGAATGACTTTAATTTTTACTCATCTCAAACCCACTTTTCTAATGTCAAAGTCACTTTTGGTCTTGAACTCTATTTTTCCATTGAAACTGACTTTTCTTAATCATTTGACAAACTAATGCATTGATGCTTGTGTTTTTGCTTGCAGTGGCTGGAGTTGGCAAGGTGACCAAGGGCAACAACTTTGAACTTATTACATATAGAAAAATTAAAATTACATAAAAATTTTATACATAGAAAATAAAAGCTCTTTTTAACCTCAAAGCAGGGTTTTGAGGAAAATAATCACTTATTAAGTATATCATCATTGAAATTTTTATTTTATGAACTTATTTGACCTCCTCATGTACCAGCTAACCGTTTATTAAGCTTTTCCATGACTATGGTGACAAACCCTAGATCTAATGAGACTTAAAACACTAAAAATGGCTTTTGAAAATGTAATGACAAAAAAATGATTGTAAATGACCTGAACTTGTGAAAATAGGGTAGAAGGTAAATACCATGAGGGAAATTTGATAACGGACCACTACCATCAGTTGATCCTTTACCTAATGGAATGCAGCAGATCGGATGGGACACCTAAAATGCATGAAAAAAGAGAATTTGATGACTGATGGAGGGATGAGGATACCGACACTAACATTGGCTCCAATGGGGATGGTATCTCCTGGGAGGTGCCAAGAACTACACATCTCTGGAAAATAGACAAAGCCTCTTCCATTGGGCTATGGAGTCAATAACTTCAGCAAACTAGACTCAAAACTGACTCAAACAAGACTGAAAACTGACTCAAAACTAACTCAAACAACCCACACTAAATAACCAAAAAATAACATCATACTTTCAGTTTTATAGCCTTCACTTCGGGCCCCAAATTCAATGAATGACGACAGTACACACTTTGCAACAAAGGAGATAAAATGGTATGTACAGTGACAAATTATGACAGTAGCAAATTTCTCAAAGATAATACCCTTTCAACAACCGACCATTAACTAGCCCTCTTGGATAATCTTCCCCATTCATTTCTTTGAGGTGAAAAGCATTTTGACCTCGATATGCAACAATTCTATATGGTCCCTTCCACAGATTCTTGAACTTTCTGTGCTTTCCTTTGTCCTCGTTTCTAGCATCCCACTTTAGCACTATGTCTTCAATCTGAAACTTATTTTCCTTTGCCTTCCAATTATAGATTTTCTTGATTCTCTCTTGTAGCATGAAGGTATTCTGAAAAACCTCCTCTCTTGTTTGCTGTAAATGGATCATTTGGTTTATTCTTCGCTGAAAATGATCCTCCTCCCTACAAACTTCCTGCATAAGTTTTATAACTAGGACTGCGAGAGATGTCGGGAACACCGTGTCAATACCATATACTATTTTGAACGGAGACATGCTAATTGACTTCTTCTGACTTACTCTATCCGCCCATAGTGCATTAAATAACTTCTTGTGCCAGTTGTTTTTGTTTGTTTCCAACAGCTTTTTGATGATGTTGACCAATGATTTGTTCGAAGATTCAGCCAATCCATTACCTTGCGGATAGTATGCAGTAGAATGACCAAAGGTAATTTGATATTTATTACAAAAACCAATCATATTTTTGGATTTGAAAGCTGTTGCATTATCTGTAATCAGCTTGTTAGTAGAACCAAAATGTGACAAAATATTATTTTCAAGAAAGTGAATTATTACCACATCTGTGGCCTGCTAAGTGGGGATTGCCTCAATCCATTTTGTAAAATAATCCATTGCTGTTAAGATCCACTTATACTGAGAAAAAGATGTGGGATGAATCTCTCCAATAAAATCTAGCCCCCACTGCTGAAGCAGGCCACTTACTTCAACTAGCTTGAGAGGTAGAGGTTGTAATTTTCTCCTTCCCTGAAAAATTTTGCATTCGTGACAGCTCGTAATAGTTTTGTAAACATCAGCAAGGAGGATAGGCCAATAGTACCCTGCTCTCAAAATTTTATTTGTCATCGCCTTCCAAAATAGGTGACCTCCACAATCTCCCTTGTGAAAATCATCCATGACCTGTTTTGCTTCCTCCTCAAGCAAACAATTTAGCAACATACCTCCGGGATCTTTCTAATACAATGCATTATTCATAATACAAAATTTAGCAACCCTTAATTTCAGAGTTCTACTTTTATTTCTAGCCATCACCGGTGGTGATGAAAGGTGCTGGAGCACATATACAATATCTGAATACCAAGGAGAATGGAGAAAAATTTTAGATACCTGAACGAGTGAGCTGTCTTCATCTTCTTTGGACATAGCAGTAATCAAGTTTATGTCCAAGGCATGCAAATTAGACTCCACCATCAGTTTTGCTAGACCCTACCCTTGATGAGCTTTGTTGGCTTTAGCTCCAACTCATATTCTAACAAAGTTACGATCCATTTGCCTCAACTCCCTTCCGGATATGTTTGTACCAAAACATCTTTGACGGATGCGTTAGGGACATAAGCGAGAATATGAGAGTGTAGAATATATACCCATAAATATTTCAAAGCTTTCGCAAAGGCAACAACTTGCTTTTCAATAATGTTATATTTTAAGGCTACATCTCTTATTGTCCTACTGAAAAAGGCAATTGGCTTCTTAAGCTGGTCTCTTTTCTCCATTAGGACTGCTACCATAGTATGCTCAGAGGCGAATGAAAATAAAATGAAATCTTGGGAATAATCTGGGTTCTTTAAAATCAGAGCTAAATAAAGAGCCAACTTTACCGAATTGAAAGAATTGATAGCTTCTTTGGTCCACTTTACCACACTATCTTTCTTCAACATGTTTGTAATTTCCCTCAAATGCTTAGCTCGATTTGGCACAAAACGACATAAGAAGTTCATCTTACCGTTGAATCTTGGATCTCCTTTTTACTACGAGCAAAACCAATTTTCTGAATGGCTTCCACTTGAGTAGGATCTATGCGGATGCCCTCCTTGGATATTATGTGACTGAGAAGCTTTCCCTCATCCATGGCAAATAAGCTCTTTTTGGGATTAAGAGATATGCCATACTTTCTAAGACGTTGAAAAACGATTTTCAAATGGTAGAGATGCTCCTCATCTGAATTGGAAAAAATTATCAAATCATCAAGATACACTACTAAAAATACATCCTTCTCATTTGCAAAGGCAATATCCATAGCTCGTTGAAAAGTTGCACCAACATTCTTTAAATTGAATAGCATCTTGGCATAGTGAAATGTCCCCCAATTTTGTTTTGTCCCTGTCATCCTCATGGACCAAAATTTGATTGTAGCTAGAATTCCCATCGAGCAGCAACATACGAGATGCCCCAACTACTCTTTGGAGTATGTGATCCATTTTTGGCAACGAATAATTATCTTTCAAAGACACCTTATTCAGATTTTTGAAATCAATGCATAATCTAATCTCACCTGTCTTCTTCCACAGGGGCACCAAATTGGAAATCCATTTTGGAAATCTTATTGGAACAATTATACTAGCATTATATAATTGATTCACCTCTTTCTCTATTGATGACAACAACTTTGGGTTTATTCTTCTCAACTTCTGGTGAAATGGCTTCTGGTTTGGCTTGATTGGAATGATGTGCTGAATTATACTTTTATTGTAATCCTTCAAATCTGTATAGTCCCATGCAAATACATCAATAAATGAAGACAATAAACTAATGTATTTTGCCTTTACCTGAGGAGGTAATGCCTTTGAAAACTTCACCATGTTTGGATTTTCTGTTCTTCCGATATTCACATCTTCAACTCACTTTTTGGTCGGCATTAAGCTTGGCTTTTGGGCTACATCATCTTGGTCAAATAACACCTCTAAAGGTATAAGGCCTTTATGGATGACATTGTCCTTCAGCTACAAAACTTCCATCTGATTTAATTCCATGTCTGGTTCACCATCATCTTCCTCGCCATCTATAGAAGTGTCTTGATATTTGCCTTCATTTTGTAGAAATTCTTCAATCTCTTTGTCATCCTGAAACACTTGCCAATATCTTAGATTATCAGGGATAGTTGGGCGATGTTTCACATGAATTTCAAACTTATTGTTTGAATTCATTGGAATCTTTAGATTACTTGTAGCTGTAGCAAGGGAATCAACAATAACATTTTGTGCACGAGGAACACATGTCAAGGTATAATCTAGAAACAACCTCAAAATATCTAAAACCGCATTATGGTAGGCCTTCATTTGAGGATTTTTGGCTTGGTATTCACCCTTGACTTCTTTGATTACTAATTCAAAGTCACCATAAACTGAAATTCCCTTTGCATTCAACTTCTGAAGGATTTTCAAGCCTGCAATTAGTGCCTCATATTTGGCTTCATTATTGGAACAATCAAAAGCCAACTTATACGAACAAACTCTTATTCTCATATTTTGCATGTCCTCCAATGTAGCCAGGTCTCTTTCCCTCAATTGATATGCCATGTTGGGATCAAAGACATCGGGAAATTTGATCAAAGCCAACCCCATTGGTGGCTCGATATTAGCTGGAATGGCATTATAAATAGTATTGAATCTAACACATTAGTCCTAGACACTTTCACCAACATTTCTCTTTATGTTTTCATACATGGAAAGGATTTGGAGTGGATTTTTATTTACCTCCCAACGATCCAAAAATTGTCTTTGAAGAGCCACCAATGTATTGATAGTTCTAGCAGGTAATGCTCTGAACAACTTTCGCACTTCGCCTCCAAAATTTTTCGGAAATTATCTCATAGTCACGTTCTCTTCATCTATCTCGTGGAGATTAAAGAAATCACTCATCCTATAACCATGCTACTGTGTTGTGATACCTTGTGAAGCATCAAACAGTGAGATTTTACTTTGGTAATCAGCAGGCATAACATCCAAGTTCTGTGGCGAAATAAGAGGTGCATATCTTGAAGCCATTGGTCGAGGTGGATTTAAAACTAGCCTTGGGGATGTAAGAGGTGTGGGAACAATGATAACAGTTAATGTGATGAGTGTATGAGGTGTCGAAGGGGATGAAGAAATATTTCATGTTTGAGGTGTTGAAGGGGTTGATGGGGGAGAAGAGACTGCAGATCTCTGATCAGGTATGGTGGGCTACACAAGAATAGTGGGAATAAAAGGAGGTTCAGTAGGAATATCTGAACTAGACACAACAACAGATGAACCAAGAGTAGCAGATGCAGATTCTAAGAACTCGGGAATATTGGTAGCCACAATTGAATTTTGAAGATTTATAATATAAGCATCAATTGATCTATTTTCTCTTTTAGTTTCAAGATATTGCACAAACTCGAGATTTAGAACAATAGCACCAACTGCACTTTCAGACTTAGTTTCGAATAACGATAGATCAAAATATTTATCAAATGGGAGATCTTCAAGATATTCAAAAACAATTTGGCATGAATGAGATCTAAAAACAGGAATCACAGAACTTTCTTGGCGAAGGATTCTTGGAATGAGATTTGGATTTCATACACAGGAGGAGGATCAGGATCAGGATTGGCTCTGGTGTATTGTCTGGATGCCAGTGTGTTGAGTTATTCCCAAAAATCAATTTGACATTAAAATCTTGTGAGCTTACTGAATTCTAGATTCATCATCCAAAAATCTATAATTATTTAATGTACTGGGGCAATTTTCAAGTCAGATGTTCAATTTATAAAACTAAGCCAGAGATTAACTAAAGTAGCATTCATCTACTTATGCACTTGCGGAGCAAGAGCAGTTCGAAGGCTACCTGGCTAACTTCAGGCCCCGTCAGTAGTTTATAAAGCAAACACCATTAAAGAAAAACAAAAATTTTTATCCCAATGGAGTCGCCACTATGTTAGGGCCTAAATCTACCTCAGGCTGAGAAAGGCAGGCCTAGGGTAACATCTAACCACGCTTAACCTAGTAGCTAGCCCTACTAGGTCGGGAGAGGGCTATCTCCTTGTCAATCTTATTGAAAATTTATCAAGGAGGGATTGAGATGACTAACAAAAAACTAATTTTAAGCTAAGTATGCTTGCTCAAAATAATTTGATTGATTTTAATGGTTTGTTGTTGGATTAGATGGGGAAGGCAGCTTTGGGTCCGGGAAATCGACACAGATTTGCAGAGGTTTATGTGGGGCGAGGTAGATAAGTGTTTTAACACTTTGAAATGAGTGTAATGGTGATTCTAAATACTGGTGAGGAGCTTGAGAGGGCATGTAAATGTCATGAGTCCTTTTCAAATAGTAGAAAACATGTAGAACTAAATAAACCCCAATGTAGAGCACTGAAACACCAGTGAATTCCACCTTTAAACTTGATTCATTTAGTTATGTAGAAAGAAAGAGATGATGACACACATAAACATAAGATCAACTAAATTACAGAGAAGAAAAAATTGCTAAATCACACTACCACAAGAATCCCACAAAATGCTGCAAAACCCTGGTTTATTTCCTTGCCAAACTGCAGAAGTGATGTACAAAGTAGCTCAATGCATCCAAAAGATTCCAACCTTGAAAAATGACTAAGAAATTACAAGATATAGGCATCAAACAACACATGCTAGCCATTAGGGGATGAATCCATGAGTCTAGGAGCTGTTTCAACAAGATCTAAACTAGGAATTGAAAAGTACGCAGTGGAACAGCTTGCCTCTAAAACTATGGAAACTGATTCATTAAGTTTAAAAGCACCTAAAATTGATGTATCTACCTCCTTAAGTCAATTTTGATAATTTTTACATCAAAGTACATCAATTTACATCATGAATTTGACCATGAGAGAGAAAAAGTCAAACTAATAGAAAACTCGGCAAAATTTTCAATTTTTGAGCAAAATTGGCAAAATTTTGCATGATGCGTAGCGCCCTTTCCAAGATGATTTTGAAGGCCTTCCCCTTCACCCAATTTTCTACAATATGGCTTGTTGGAAAGATCTATCTTTCTACTTTCTAGGCAAGCTTGAATTTTTTAATTTGGTGTCCATTTTCGACTTCAAAAATTAGTTCTCCCAAGACTGCTTCCTGTGGGTCCAAAAAGTGGCAAAGAGGGCATTTTTGAGGTGTTGTTTGCCCTTTAGGTGACACAGATCTCCTCCAAAATTCATGAATTTTTTTAGGTTTTCATATTATTTCATGCGGAATCCAAAAATGTAAGCCATTCCTCAAAATTCGCTACCAAATCAATGTGCAGTGCCAGTGGCGCTGTGCATCAAAGGAAAATTTCTGTGTTTTGCAATTAAAAGTTAGGAAATGACAAAAGGTTCTCCAAAGTACTTCACAATTGACAATTGGAAAGCTTATCAATTGCTTTCTTGAGCCAAGGAAGCTTCAGCTAAGATTCTAAGTTTATCTTGCTCCTTTTTGGCCTTTAAGGCTCTCCTTAGCTTGGCTTTTAGGCTTCTTATTCTTGTCTTGCAAATTTTGTTCCGGGCCAAATAGTGATAGGCCATGTGGTGCAACATGTTCTTCTCCTTATTAGCCTTATCAAGAAGCTTCTCAAGGTGGACATTTACTCTTTCCAACCATGATTCTTGGTCAGCCTCTATTTCTTTCTCTAGTGAAGTCAGCTTGATTTTCCTTCTTTTTCCATTTGCCAGTTTCCCCTTATGGTTTGCAGCTCCAAAATTTTTTGTTTATCCTCAAATTTCTTCTTTTGTTGCTCAAGGTAATTAATGATCCATTTAGCGCTCTCAAATTCAAATGATAAGGCTTGGATCTCAGCTTCTTTCTCCTTGATGATCACATCCTTGAGCCTTGAGCTTTGGGAGCCCAAGTCAATGTCCTCTTCCTCAATCAAAACGAAATCCTTGTCTTGGCCTTCAGAAGGCCCTTCATCATGAAATGGTTACTTTCCTCTATCACGTAACTTCTCTGCTGAAGAAAAAGGAAAAGCCCCTTTCACCCTAGGTGAAGATAACATTTTCCTGTTGTCTAGTGAAGAGAACGAGTCCCCTTACACCCCGGGTGGAGATAATACTCATTTGGTAGCTGCAAAAAGTCTTATTGTCCCCTTTTCATAAGTTATAAACATAGTAATGTGAGCCTCTTAAGTTTTGCTTTCATGCTCTCTTTGTTTCCCGGAAGGTCCACCTTCCTCTTGAGGTTCTACAAACATTTGAGGCCCTTTGAAAATCTCATGGGCAATGAGGGTTTCCCATGGCACTTCCAACTGAGTGAGATGATTCACAACAACAATCTTGATGACAACAAAGTCATAAATGCTATTAAGCTGATGTGGGTATGGTTTCCTCTTTGCAAGTATAGTCATCCTCTCTATGTTTTTGCAAATGAAGTATGGTATACTCATCATTCTAACCTTGGTAAAATGCATAAGAAATTTGCTATGATAGGCATAGAGTTTGGAGAATCTTCCCTCACATGTGAAGTATTTAATGATGAGTTTCATTAATGACACATATCGGTCCTCCAAAAACTTAAAAGGAAACAACCTGCCCAATTGGCTATGATATTTGGCTTTGATGTAGGGTTCATAGTTCTGTTTACTGCTATTCTGTCTCTTGTTCCATCTTTCCCCCACATCTGGCATCCTAGTTGCTTCTGCAATAATGGTTGGTGAAAGAGTGAAGTTGATGCCAACAAGTTGTACCATATTGTCCTCCATGTTAATGACAAATTGCCTAGCTAATTCATGATGATACTTAACCCTCTCAACTAGCTCACAAAACTCAAAGCAAGATTGGTATCTGAAGCAAGTGGTGGCAAGAGGGCATGCAAGAAGTTTAGAAATGCTAATAGGCTCCTCCCTGATTATCTTCCCACCCTTGTGAGGTCTCCTAGGCTATACATTCTTGTCTCGTGAACTGTCACTTTGTGTTTCTTCCCCATAGCTTGAGTCATTGTTTGTTGCCATAGTGATTGTCTTAGGAAAATTATGAGATGAGGGTGTGATGAAAAATGATGATACAAGAGGACAATGGTGATGAGTATGAAGAGATTTTACTCTTGGGAAATGAAGTTGGGGAGTGCAGGGAACGGTTTTGGGAAATTAGGGTTTAGTGAGGGATTTAGGGTTTGATGAGGGAAATAGTTGCTTTAGGGGAGTGGGATATGGGAAAATGGGATAAATGGAGTGTATTAGGGTAATAAAAGAGTGAAAAGGGGTTTGATGATGTTTTTGTGAAGATGGGATGGAAATTGCACAATAGGATGGAAAACAATGAAGAAAAACTAGGGTTTCATTTTCCACATGTAGGATTTATTAAAAACACCAATGTGACCTCAAATTCAACCCTAGGAGGATGATTAATTACTTTTAGAATCAAAATATAGCAAATTTGAGGGTTATGGCATGATTTGGGATGATTTAGAACAATCTGGACTGATGTGCAGCATATTGGGCCCAATGCGCAATGTCGTCCTGATGCGTAGCACCAGTTCAATATTACACTGCAGTTCTGCCTATGATGCACAATGCTTACTTGATGCACAACACACTACCTCTGATGCGCAACAGAAGACCAAGTTGCCTTGAAAAATAGGGTTTTTGTCTCCTTAGTTCCCAAATCATGATTTTTGCTCTCAAATACTAAATTTGCACAATGAAATGGTAAAGAGGACCTCTTTCACTTTAAATATGAATGAATTAATTTTTTACTCATCTTAAAGCCACTTTTCTAATGTCAAAGCCACTTTGGGTCTTGAACTTTTCTTTTCCATTGAAACTGACCTTTCTCAATCATTTGAAAAACTGATGCATTGATGCTTGTGTTTTTTCTTGCACTAGCTGGAGTTGGCAGGGTGACCAAGGGCAACAACTCTGAACTTATTACATAAAGAAAAATCAAAATTACATAAAAAAATTATACGTAGAAAATAAAAACTAAATCACTTATTGGGTATATCATCATTGAAATTTTGATTTTATGAGCTGATTAGACCTCCTCATGTGCCTGTTGACCATTTATTGAGCTTTTCCACGACTATGGTGACAAACCCTAGACCTAATGAGACCTAAAACCCTAAAAATGGATTTTACAAATGTAATGACAAAGAAATGACTATAAATGACCTGAACTTGTGAAAATAGGCTACCTGGTAAAGACCATGAGGGAAATTTTATAATGAACCACTACAATCAGTTGATCCATGACCTAATGGAATGCAACTGATTGGATGGGACACCTAAAATGCGTGCAAAAAGAGAATTTGATCACTGACGGAGGGATGAAGATATCGACACTAGCATTGGATCCAATGGGGATGCTAGCTCCTAGGAGGTGCCAAGAACTACAGATCTTTGGAAAGTAGACAGTGCCTCTTCCATTAGGCTATGGAGTCAATAACTTCACCCAACTAGACTCGACCCTGACTCAAACAAGACTAAAAACTGACTCAAACAACCCACACTAAATAACCAAAAAATGACATCAGACTTTCAGTTTTATAGCCTTCACTTCTGGCACCAAATTGAATGAATCACGACAGTACACAATTTGCAATGAAGGAAATAAAATGGTATGTACAGTGACAAATTATGACAACAGAAAAATTTTCAAAGATAATGCCATTTTAGCAGTCGACCATTGATTGGCCCTCTTGGAAAACCTTCCCCGTTCATTTCTTTGAGGAGAAAAGCATTTTGACCTTAATATGTAGCAATTCTATATGGTCCCTTCCACAGATTCTTGACATTTCCGTGCTTGCCTTTGTCCTCGTTTCTAGCATCCCACTTTAGCATTATGTCTTCAATCTGAAACTTATCTGCCTTTGCCTTTCGATCATAGATTTTCTTGATTCTCTCTTGCAGATTGAAGGTATTATGAAAAACCTCCTCTCTTGTCTGTTGTAAATGGATCATTTGGTTTATTCTTCACTGAAAATGATCCTCCTCGTTGCCAACTTCCTATAGAAGTTTTACAACCGGGACTACGAGAGATGTTGAGAACATCATGTCAATACCATATATTATTTCAAATGGAGACATGCCAATTGACTTCTTTTGACTTACTCTATCCGCCCATAGTGCATTAACTAACTTCTTGTGCCAGCTCTTTTTGTTTGTTTCCAACAGTTTTTTGATGATGTTGACCAATGATTTGTTCAAAGATTTAGCCAATCCGTTACCTTGCGGATAGTATGTAGCAGAATGCCCCAAGGTAATTTGATATTTATTACAAAAATCAATCATCCTTTTGGACTTGAGAGTTGTTGCATTATCTGTAATTAGATTGTTAGGACAACCAAAATGTGACAAAGTGTTATCTTCAAGAAACTGAGTTATTACCGCATATGTGGCCTGCCGAGTGGGGATTTCCTCAATCCATTTTGTAAAACAATTTGTTTCTGTTAAGATCCACTTTTGTTGAGCTTAAGATGTGGGATGAATCTCTCCAATAAAATCTAGGCCCGACTGCTGAAACAAAGCACTTACTTCAGCTAGCTTGAGAGGTAGAGGCTGTAATTTTCTCCTTACCTAAAAAATTTGGCACTCGTGACATTTTGTAACAATTTTATAAACATCAGCAAAGAGGGTAGGCCAATAGTACCATGCTCTGAAAATTTTATTTGCCGTCGCCTTCCAAAATGGGTGACCTCCACAATCTCCCTTGTGAAAATCATCCATGACCTGTTTTTCTTCCTCCTCAACCAAACAATTCAACAACATACCTCCGGGGTCTTTCCAATACAATGCATTATTGATAATGCAAAATTTAGCAGCGTTTAATTTCAGAGTTCTACTTTTATTTCTAGCCATGCCCGGTGACGATGAAAGGTGATGGAGCACATATATAATATCTGAACGCCAAGAAGAATGGAGAAAAATTTCAGATACCTGAATGAGTGAGTTGTCTTCATCTTCTTTGGACATAGCAACAATCAAGTTTAGTCCAAGGCATGCAAATTAGACTCTGCCATAAGTTTTCCTAGACCCTGCCCCTTAATGAGCTTTGTTGTCTTTATCTCCAAGTCATATTCTAACAAAGCTGCGATCCATTTGCCTCACCTCCCTTCCAGATCTGTTTGTACCAAAACATCTTTGATGACTGCGTTAGGGACATAAGCGAGAATATGAGAGTGCAGAATATATATCTTGAAATATTTCAAAACTTTCACCAAGGCAAGAGCTTTATTTTCAATAATGTTATATTTTAAGGCTGCATCTCTTATTGTCCTACTGAAAAAGGCAATTGGCTTCTCAAGCTGGTCTCTTTTCTGCATTAGGACTATTGCAATAGTATGCTCAGAGGCAAATGAAAATAAAATGAAATCTTGGGAATAATCTGGGTTGACTAATATCAGAGCTGAAGAAAGAGCCAACTTTAGCAAATTGAAAGACTTGATAACTTCTTCACGTGTTTGTAATTTCCCTCAAATGTTCAACTAGATTTGGCACAAAACGACGTAAGAAGTTCATCTTACCATTGAATGCTTGGATCTCTTTTTTACTACGAGGAAAATTAATTTTTTGTTCGAGAAGCTTTCCCTCATCCATGGCAAACAAGCTCTTTTGGGATTAAGAGATATGCCATACTTTCTACAACTCTAAAAAACAATTTTCAAATGGTAGATATGCTCTGCATCTAAATTGGAAAAAACTGTGAAATCATCAAGATACACTACTAAAAATACATCTTTCTCATTTGCAATGGCGATATCCATAGCCCGCTGAAAAGTTGTACTAGTATTCTTTACATCGAATGGCATCTTGGCATAGAGAAATGTCCCCCACAGAGTTGTGAATGCTGTTTTGTCCCTGTCATCCTCATGGACCAAAATTTGATTGTAGCCAGAATACCCATCGAGCAGCGACATACGACATGCCCCAACTACTCTTTGGAGTATGTGATCCATTTTTAGCAATGGATAATTATCTTTCAAAGACACCTTATTAAGATTTATGAAATCAATGCATAATCTAATCTCGCCTATCTTATTCCGCACGGGCACCAAATTGGAAATCCATTCTAAAAATCTTATTGGAACGATTATACCAGCCTTGCATAATCGATTCACCTCTTTCTCTATTGATGGCAACAACTTTGGATTTATTCTTCTCAACTTCTGGTGAAGTGGCGTCTAGTTTGGCTTGATTGGAATGATGTGCTGAATTATACTTTTATTGTACTCCTTCAAATCTATATAGTCCCATGAAAATACACCAGTAAATGAATACAATAAACTAATGTATTTTGCCTTTAACTGAAGAGGTAATGCCTTTGACAACTTCACCATCTTTGGATTTTCTGTTGTTCTGATATTCATATCTTCAACTCCCTTTCCAGTCTGTCATGCGGAAAGAGTTATTTTTGCGGACAAAACTAACCTCCCTAGAAGCCTAAGACTTTCTAGTGACAAACAAGACAATTAAGAGCAATCCTTCTCTA
>APFE030069331.1:140360-290189 GCA_000404065.3 Pinus taeda | reverse complement strand
GGGATTTGTTGCTGGCCACAACAGGAAGACATGTCACAAGGAGCCTAGGAAACATCTTCAACAATATTGTAATGTTAAGCAGCCAGGGCAGAGGGATTGTGTGTTACCTTACGGATGACAGTCTTGGGGGGGCAATAAATTGGTTCCAAAGGCTTATCTAATGTGAGGGGTCCAGTGGAAGGAGGTGGAGTGAGCGAATCATTAAGAGAAGAACTCGACTCAGGAACATCATAGGACTTAGCTCCATGGTCACATTCACATCTTCTTTACACATTAATATGGATGAATTGTGGGTAGGATAGGAAAATGGCCCCTCGTCACCCCCTTGCAGAGGTGGAGAAGGTTGAGAAACCATTTGTTGTTGAGGTTGTGCAGGAAATGGATGAGTTAAGACAATATGTTGTTGGGTAGATTGTGGTGGTGCAAGAAGCCTATGAACTTCATCCATTCGAGGGAATTCGAGAGCAAGATGTTCACCTTGAAAAATTTTACAAGGGAATTTTATCTTTCAACAATGCCCATTGGTTTCCCCTCCCTGATTCTGGGGATCTGGTTAAGATTATTGAGCAGTTTTATTCTTCTTTTATTTATTATTCTTATTATTCTTTTTACCACCGTGTTGTTGGTTGTTCTTAGGTGATGTGGACTTCGTCGTCAGAACATCAGTGCACTACTCAGAAGGGGGTGCTTTAGCAAAGCCAGATGCACTTGCTAGGACTTGTGATGTAATGATCAATTGCCCACGGACCTAATAACACCATCACCGTGTGGGCCATAATAGTGTGCCTTTCTGCAAATAAATCAGATCCAATTGTTGGGTAGCTAATATAGATTGCTCCTCAATAATGGCTCGAAACATGGACACATCCTTGGCAGATTTAGGTCGGAGAGATTGAATGAACCATTTACATAGAATCTAATCAAGAATTTTGGTTCTAAACATCCTCTTACGATAATTCCACTCATGAATATGGTTAAAAATTAGTGTGGCATTGTCTTAGTTAAAGTTTGACAAGAGGTCAGAATCGATATCATACCGTGTTGGCCACTAGAAGTGTGTCAAGAATGTTTGAGCTAACACCGCAAAATCATTGTAGGATGCAGTATCTAAATTGATGTACCATTTGGTGGCATGCCTAACGTTATCACTCGGGCCGGTGGGGCTTGGGTTGTGTCAACCTGTCAACCTTGGAGTAACTATTTCAAACCAGCTTTTGATTGGAAGTTAGCCCTTCCAATCTAAAAGGGCTCTCTCAATATTTTTTAGAATGCAGATGGATAACTCTAGTTTTCTATTTTGACATTTCATGTGAAAGAGTGTGAGGGTAGCCACCATTGGGAATGGAGTTAGTCAAAGAAAAACAACAACAAACAACATGCTATTTATGGAAGATGAGGTAATCTTTGGTTTCCTAAGGTGGATAAAGGGATCACAGTAATCATAGTAAATTGAAGGAAGTTGGAATTGTTTAACAGATTTCCAAGTAATCAATAAAATATAACACTAATGGAAATTCACAGTAATCACAACAAATTGAAAGAAGTTGGAGCAATACAACATTGAATTCCAAGTAATCAATAAGTTGTGAAAACTAATAACTAAGAAAGGAGCATGATAGGATGAGAATGAAACCAAATGAATCTCATGTCAAAACAAAGTTGCTGCAACTATATTTCTATTAACTAAAAACATGTACAACAGTGGTTCTTCCCACATTGATCCCTGTTGTGGAGAGTCAAAAGTCTACATATTTATAGAGAAAGGCCTCTCATTACATATCTGCCACTTGGGTTAGATAACTATTGAATCTGTTTGATTAATTAAATCATGAGCTTTCTAAGGGATTTATGTTACAATAGAGTCATATACAAATGGAATTTTGTATGAAATGAACCTATCTAACAGTAATCGTTACAATTATTAAGAAAATTGTTGTAGTGTGGCATTGTATCTATGGAAATCCATACATCTACCCCCTTGAATCTGTTGTGTTGTTCGTTGTTGAAACGTGCTAAGAGTACCATTACTGCTTTGTGCTTTTTTGTCTCTAGTTGTTTTATTGCCTTCTGATTTCACGGTCTATGTTCTCCGACTCCTGTGTATCATTGCCTCTTTTCTCTGCTTGTTTAATAACCATGCCACTGAGAAAAGCCAAGAATTACTCTTGTTGTCTCGTGGAATGGAAGCGAAATGGATTCTGATCTGGGTGGTTGATTCAATCTGGGTCGTTAATCCGTGTTGTTTTAACATCACAATCATAACACATGAGGAAGAGATTTAACACTAATTTTTAGTGATTTTCCAATAAGTCGTACGTGACAGTTTATAGAGTGAAACACATAAAAAACGCATCTGGGGAGGGTCTCGCACATCTCAATCGGTAGGTCAGAAGGACTTTGGCAGAATGGGACTAAGACTGTACGATTGAGGATTGTGATACTACAATCGATGAGCGAAGGAGAGTCCTGCGATATCACATCGGCGGTGGGTCTGCGATATACGATATCGATGAAGGGAGGGATATCGCAATTGACCTAAATATGTTTATCGCAATCAGCTATCAGCTTTATCGCAATCAACATGGTAATGGGATTTGCGATAAGTGATTGGTGGTGGGCTTGCAATATTGTGATATACAATATCGCAATCGCAAATAAAGGAGGGACACGGGCGGAGATATATAAAGGAAAAAAGGAAGGGTCAATGCAATATATGAAACATGGTCGGCGGGTCCCAACCTTTAAAAGGGCAGTGGGTTATATATATATATATATATATATAATGGTTTCAAAAGAGTTAATGGGTTATATTCGATAATATATATCAAATGGGTTTGCGACAAGAGTTTAGTGTATAACACAAAATGGGTGTGGCTAAAGTTTTTACAAAGGGATTTGGAATATGGGTTACAACTAGAGTTTAAATATAATACAAGAATGGAATGCGGCTAGAGTTGGGTTTTGTAACAAATCAAGGGAAATGTGGAATATTAATAATGGAGGGAAATGTGGAGAACAACTAGGGTTATGAATGGAAATGGCTAGAGTTAGAATGGGTGAATGTGGTAGAGTAGAAATGATAAAGGATGACATAAGATGGGTTTTAGAGAATATGGGAATTTCTCCGAAACGATTAGAATGGACTTGTCCTTCCTTCTTTCATTTTCAAATGTAAAGCACAACACCTATTTCAGAAAAAACAACAAATATATGAAAAGATCAATGATGGAAAACCTGAACTAATAAAGGTAAAATTTATTTTAGTGAGTTATCATGGATGACATCAGCTCCAATGGAGATGTTGCACCCCTATGGTGCAGCAAAGAACCAGCAGACCAATGCCAAACCATTGGGTTGATCCTATTCTGAGGACTACATTCAAACCCATTGCACCAAACTGAAAAGAAAACTGAAACTTGTAATATAAAGTTGAAGGAAATACTTGCCCAACAAGCTTATTTATGTACATACTCTTATTATCTAAAAATCCACATGCTTATTTCAAGTAATATAAAATGTCTAGTATAATCAGTCAAACAGCAGATTAGATGCTTGGGCTTCTTGACTGTGCTTGAACAAAATCAGTAGTTGATCATATATGGGCAACTTTGAAATAAAACTGAATCCATCACTTGAGCTAATAAATGGAAGATACTTCACCTTCACTGACGACTGAAATAGACTTACACTAGAACTCATTTTGAAAATCTTCAAGCTACTGATCTGCAAGCAGTGGAGTCACCATGAAACTTCAATCTACAGAATACTTTAAGAGTGGAGTTGCCAGGGTAATATCACAACCTTTGGAACTTTTGATTTCCTATTACCCTCAGGAATCAAAATGAAGAGACTCAAAGAGAATCTTGGAAAAAGGAGATTTTCAACTCCTGGCAAATGCACCAAAATGTTATCACCTAGGCTGGTGGGGGTTGGGTTGTGACGACTTGTCAACCTCGGAGTAACTATTTCAAACCAATTTTTGATTGGAAGTTAGCCCTTCCAATCTGAGAGGTCTCTCTCAATATTTTTTAAAATGTAGATGGCTAACTCTAGTTTTCTATTTTGATATTTCGAGTGAAAGAGTGTGAGGGTAGCCACCATTGGGCATGGATTCAGTCAAAGAAAAACAACAACAAACAACACATTGTTTATGGAAGTTGAGGTAATCTTTGGTTTCCTAAGGTGGATAAAGGCATCACAGTAATCATAGTAAATTGAAAGAAGTTGGAGTTGTTTGACAAACTTCCATGTAATCAATAAACTATAACACTAATGGACATTCACAGTAATCACAAAAAATTGAAAGAAGTTGAAGCAATACAACATTGAATTCCAAGTAATCAATAAGCTGTGAAAACTAATAACTAAGAAAGTAACATGATAGGATGAGATTGAAACCAAATGAATCTCGGGTCAAAGCAGAGTTGCTGCAACTATATTTTTATTCACTAAAAACATGTACAACAGTGGTTCTCCCCACATCGATACCCCCCTATGGAGAGTCAAAATTCTACATATTTATAAAGAAAGGCCTCTCATTACGTATATGCCACTTGGGCTAAACAACTATCAAATCTATTCCTATTCAATTAATTAAATCATGAGCTTTCTAAGGGATTTATAATACAATAGATTCATATACAAATGGAAGTCTATATGAACTGAACCTATCTAACAGTAACAGTTACAATTATTAAGAAAATTGTTGTAGTGTGGCACTGTATCTATGGAAATCCATACATCTGACCTCTTGAACCTTTTGTGTTGTTCGTTGTTGAAACGTGCTGAGAGTGCCATTACTGTCCTTTATGCTTTGCTGTCTCTGGGTGTTTTACTACCGTCTGATTTCATGGTCTGTGTTCTTGAGCTCCTGTGTATCGTTGCCTCTTTTCTCTACTTTTTTTAATAACCATGCCACTGAGAAAAGTTGAGAAATACTCTTGTTGTCTCATGGAATGGAAGCAAAATGGATTTTGATCTGGGTGATTGATTCAATCTGGGTTGTTAATCCATGTTTTTTAACATTGCAATCACAACACAGGAGGAAGAGCTTTAACACTAATTTTTAGTGATTTCCAATAAGCCATATGTGATGGTTTATAGAGTGAAACACATAAAAAAATACCATCCGGGGAGGGTCTTGCACATCGCAATCAGTAGGTTGGAAGGACTTTGGCGGAGCGGGACTAAGGTTGTGTGATCGTTGATTTTGATATCGCAATCGGCAGGAGGAGGAAAGTCTTGCGATATCGCATCAGCAACGGGTCTGTGATATGTGATATCGACGGAGGGAGGGATATCGCAATCAATGTGATGTTTATCGCAATCAGCATGGTAATGGGATTTGTGATATTGAAATATACAATATTGCAATTGCAAATGAAGGAGGGACACAGACGGAGATATATAAAGGAAAAAGGGAAGGGCCGATGCGATATATGAAACGTGGCCAGCGAGTCCCAACCTTTAAAAGGGCGGTGGGTTATATCTATATATATATATATATATAATGGTTTTGATAGAGTTAATGGGTTATATTCGATAATATATTTCAAATGGGTTTGCGGCTAGATTTTAGTGTATAACACAAAATGGGTTGTGGCTAGACTTTTTACAAAGGGATTTGGAATATGGGTTACGATTAGAGTTTAAATATAATACAAGAATGGAATCGGCTAGAGTTGGGTTTTGTAAGAAATAAAGGGAAATGTGGAATATTAATAATGGAGGGAAATGTGGAGAATGGCTAGGGTTATGATTGGAAATGGCTAGAGTTAGGATGGGTGAATGTGGTTAGAGTATAAATGATAAAGGACAAAATGAGATGGGTTTTAGAGAATATTGGAATTTCTCCAAAACGATTAGAATGGACCCGTCCTTCCTTATTTAATTTTCAAATGTAAAACACAACACCTCTTTCAGAAAAACAACAGATAGATGAAAAGATCAATGATGGAAAACCTAAACTAATAAAAGTAAAATTTATTTTAGTGAGTTATCATGGATAACACCTGGTTAAGGTATGTTGGAACAAGCGAAGTTTAATTGAATTTCCCATCAAAGAATTCGATGAACAACATAAGTGATAGGTGGTAATTTAGGTGGATGGTTTCTCCCCAGGCTTTCCTTCAAACTTGGGAATATCAATGGTAATTTGGTGGGCATAGGTGGCCACCATGGATCATGTCAAATGGGGTCATTAGTCAACTTGGAAAAATCAAGTATATCAAGAGAAGATAAAAAGGGATTATGAAATTGATTGAATGGGTCATAGGTGGGAGAGGCCCCTGACCAACCTTGAAGTCCCCCCATATAGGGATTATGATGCATGGATTGCTAGTGAAGGTATGGGTTCACCTCGACATATGACTACCAAGGACCAGAGTAACTAGTGAAAGGATTTTTCCCCTCATAGTATGTACCCCCATAGAGAAAAGGACCCCCAAGAGCATGATTACTCACAGGGTTGTAACCAGGAGAATAATATGGACTAGCATGTGTAGTAGGACTGACATAAGGAGAATAACCAGTGTGGGTGACATCAATAGCAACAGGGTTGCCTCCAGGTAAACTAGCCCCTCCAGGAAAAGTACTAGTAGGTGGTGTGCCTCCGAATAGCGAACTATACCAAGCTCGTGACATGTTAGAAGCAATGTTTCCCCCAAGCTAATTAGGAACAACCAATGACGCTCCCCCACATATTTCTAGAACTTACAACACACAATTGAGGAACAAGATTCATTGGTTGAGCAAAGCTAGGTGAAAAAAATCTTGACCCTACTAGCTGACTAGGAGGAAGAACCATGGTCGACGTAGAAGACGGAGTAGGCATGGAAACATTCGAGGAATTTGTTAGAGTTATAGAGGAAACTGGTGGGACTACCCAAGAAGATGTGAGAGGTGTAAACGGAGGAGTAGGTATGGCCCCACTAAGAGGTGTCAATGATGACATGGCAGATGACCTACCAATGCATAGGGTAAATGTGTCTCAGACTCCGCCATAGGATAGAGAACTGACAATGGAAAAATTTATATAAGTAGGTGTGGAACCATCAGGGTTCAACTGCAACAACTCAGGTCCTAGTGGATCGGTCAAAGGTGGATTGGCAAGAGTAGTAGAATCGTCTGCCAAAGTTTCGATAGAAATCAAGTCACTACCAAAAGGACTAGGTATAGATTCCAAAACTATGTGTTGATCTAAGTCTCAAGCACCAATAGACACTCTCTGTGCAGGAGTAACAAGTCCACCTCGTTTAGGAGGCAAACCGTTAAGATGATGTGACTAACGGTGAATAAATTCAGCCAGGGTGAAAAAAACATAAATTAACACAATTATGTTAGTGCAAACACCCTAAGGCCAAAACTACTAACTCAGACCAAACAACACAAATTAGAAACGTCCTAAAAGATAGTCACACACAAACCAAAATACAAAGAAGTTGGTGGTGGAAGAGTTATACTAGTGACCTATTTTCAAGCCCTTTTAGCTGTGAACTCGGTCCAAATGCCCTCACTAGCCGTGGAACACCCCCCCGAGAGGACTAAAAGATTATGAATAATATATGTCCCAGGTACAAAGAAGATGACCCTGACCCTACACTTGTGTATGAGCTCTAAGAGATAGGCCACTATGGTCACCACAGACAATAACACGACCTGGGGAGAGAGTCGCGGGACCAATCCACATGCAAGGGCAAGACACTTAACTCAGAGAGCTAAGACTGAAACCCCCTTGAGATTTGCCTCAGAAGTGGTCCCCAAGTGCTACAGCAAATGCTAATAACACCGTTTATATGCGTGTAAATTCTGTTATATCATGCCACTTGAAACAGAGAAAAAATGGGTCATGTCACCCCACCTAGCCATAGTGTGACCTTGTGCTTAATCCTCTTGTTAGAAGGGCTTCCCAAACTGTGCTACTGCAAATGGATTTACTCCCTAACACAAGATGCTAAATTTGTTTTGTATTCATGGAGAAGTTAAATCACACACCTATCTCCAAGACCCTAGCCTAAGCTAGTGTTGGTGTACTACCAGTAAAAGAAAAAAGATGAGTCTAGTTATTTTTATTATCACATTAATTTTAAGTGGTTGTTATTTACACAGTTGGGATGTGGAATGAAAGTTAGAAGGTGCGAATGACTCTTGTTAGTAACCCTGATGCAGTTATATGCAAGTTTTTCTTTTTTACTTCGATGAATTCTAACTACAGGAAGGTAAGAGTTTTTCCCATCACATCAATGCCTATGATAGTGCACCTCTCACTAAATTCTTAAATGCAACAAATCCCAAATTTATAATTATGTTGACCCAAAAACAAACCAAAAATTAGAGCAACCGAAAAAGGGCCAAAGAAGGTCCCCAAGCTAGAACGCAAAGCACTTGAAAAGCATCTGGTGAGCCCTGGTATTGCACCAAGAGTGTTGCAGCTCCCAGGGCTCCTCAAATCTATTTATCAACTCAGGATTCGTACAAACTTCAAAGTGACAGTGCTATATACATAATAGATGGGATTCTACTCATGCCACCCTCAACTAAGACATTTGATCAATAGTGCTACAAGACCATTATTTCTACTCAATTAGAAGGAAATTAACTATTGAAGGTGCAATTCGGAAGCTAGCTGCAATGACAAAAAGGAAAATGCTTTTTAAACCTCAACTTGTAGATGTTATTAACTTGTAAATGCTACTGAATCAATTCATGAAAGAAAACAAGAGCTACACTACTTGCAGAAAGGGAACTACACTCTTTTGCAATCAACCATCTAGCTACCAAATCCACTTGCAAACAGGAAACTACCCTACCAAATCATAACTCAATATTTCATGCATCATCCATCTACTTCACACTTGCATATAAATCAATGTTCTATTTATATTAAATTTGTGATAAAGAAACTAATGTTGTTCTATCTTGCAGTGAAAGAAAAGGATGGTTGGAACTGCCTAGGTGTTGCCCTTGATCATGGAGTCACATCTGGGGGTCAACCTAATCTTAAAATAAGTCAAACTTGCATCACAGGTAGAAACAAAGGGTGAAACAGGCTGCTACAGGCATGCTATGCGAAGTTTTTATAGGTGCCCTATATTGCTACAGGAAGGTTTGTAATGCTACAGGAAGGTTTTCGAGAAGGTTTAGGAGGTTGGAATGATGAGATCAAGGGATGGAAAGGTGGAAGGAGGTTGTGGTATATGGATGAAAGATGGCCAACACCCCTAGCCAAGCTCAACACCTTAAGAAGGCATATTTTGAACTAAGAGGGTTGCTCATGGTGACCTAAGGGAATGAGCTCAAGAACAGAATTTTGTGATTCAGCAAAGAGGGTGAATAAATTTTGGATGAAGATGGTGAAAGGCCCCTTGCATGTAGATCACATGCACATACTATTTTTATCATTGACAAAATAAAATAGCCAATGGTGGAAAAGTTGAGTTGAATTTAAATACCATCTAATCTATGCCAAAAACTCTGATGTAGTTAATAAATCCACTTCTAAGCTACAACAAACATATGCAAAACAAGATGACTAACATAGACCTCCTTCCAAGAAACCATAAATATATCATTTTTGGACTATGATTTAGATTCTTCCATTCATTCTCCCATGAGAGAGATGAGATAGAGGTTGCAATCACGATATTTTTGAGGGGTTATGTTCTAATGAAATGCATCGAACTAATAAACATTCTAAGCTAAAAAGAAATACCAATACATAAGAGGGACCTAAGCCGCTGGGGTTGGACCCAAACCCAAGAGCCTCAACCCTCTGGAACTAACTAAGTGATGGATCAATAAGAAACTTCTCATTATCGTTACATAAATGTCAAATACATTACATAACTAGTAAAAAATAATAGTATCAAGTGTTTGAGCTCAATAGCTTCTTAGCTGAAAACAAAGTTCGAATCCTAATGAGCTCTTTGGCATGTTTATCTATACAAGAGGGTAGCTACTAACAACTCCCTAGAAAATATGAAATTTTGTCTCCCAAAACTCGAGAAGGGTGGATCTAGATCTTATTTAACTACACTTGCTTGGCTGCCAATGACCTGGAGCTGATGAGAGAGGGTGTGATGATTTTGGTTGATTGGGGGAGTTAAGGAGGTATACAACCTCCTAGAATCTCTTCTTGTTGTCTACTTTGAGCTCTTGCATTGAAATCATCTCAAAAATGCTCCATTTCCTGCATTTAAACCATATTAAGCCACATGACATAGCAAAACATATTTTACCCCTCTCACTAAGCACAATATAACAAAACTTGTACATAAATTTTAGAAAGAGATAGTTCTAAAGTTGGAGGATGGCATTATGACCTGTATGATGTACCTATTAATGAGCCTCGTCATCTCCCCCCACTAAAATTGTTGCTTATCCTTTAAGAAACTCAATCATCTATGTCCATGTCCTTCATGGCCCTAGTGGCCTCCCTGACATCCCAAGGTTCCTCAAATGATATGCCTTCTTGAGGCTAGAAGCCTGCATTCTTTTCCATCTCTATCCACTCTTTCTGCTCCTCTGCTTCATTTCTTCCTTCCTATAGGCCTTAGCAACAAGGGTGGACTGAGCTTAAGTCTTATCCAATAGAATTTTAATATTTGCATGATTATTTTGTACAGCAGTGTCCTTTCCAATGCATTCCTCAGCCTTTCAAGAGAGTGATACTCCCTGATTTGAAGACTGTGGGGTAAGGCATTCCATCTCCTTTGGTAGGCTTGTTGGCTTTCTGTCCCTAACAACCTAAGTGTGTCTTCAAAATGTGAGATGGCTTGTTCCTGGGTGGCAAGGTATTTGGGTGCTAGGTCAGCATCATTGGAGATGATGATATGATTGTTAATGACAACCATTGGATTGATTAGCTCTGCCCTGATATAAAGTGGTTCATTTCCTTCTTTATCCATGACTCTCTTTACTTCCTCAGCTCTTTCTTCCTCATGAGCCATCTAGTATGATAGGGCCATCAGTTGTGTATCCCCCAATTTTTCATTGGGATCCCAAATATTCATATCAGTCAAGGTTGAGGTTATGAATGTAGAACTCAACCAATTTTTCTTTGTCTTCTATGCTAACCTGGCTACAAAATTCAATGAATTATTTGTAATCTTGAAATGGAATAGGCCCATGTTTGGCTAAGGTTTTGATTTGGAATTGTATCCACTTCTCTTTGAGAAAGAGTGCATAACACTCGGATGGTTGTTTTCATTGTAATGCCTCCATGGAGAGGCTTACCATTGTGGCCAGTTGAGTTTCCTTCTCCTGCAACTTCTCTCTCAACCACCTATTTTATGCTTGTAGTTTTCCCTCATTGTGGACTCCCTCTATCTTAGCTTACTTAATTCTTTGCCCATTTCAAGGACCTTTTCTTCCATGAGGCCCACATCTTCCACCTTTTTAAACTTATAAGTTTGCATCCATCTTTAGGTTCTTCCTCTTTCTACTTCTAGCTCAAAGAAAAGTGGGTCTGCAAATTCTTGGGGAATAATTACCCCTCCTTCAATGAATTTATAATAGGAGCTAAGGCTAGGTTGTGGACTAGGATCATGGAGCTATGGGAAGTCCCCCTCAAATGTTTTTGGTGAAGCTGCTACCTCATGTAGTTGTTGTGTCATATTTTCCCCTCCTATAGCATACTTTGTTCCTCCTGTAGCACACTCTATTTTTCTTGTAGCATGCTCTGCCCTTCTTGTAGCTTCCCCTTTTCTTCTTGTTGGAGGATGGTAGGTGTCTTGGGTTGTTTGAAGGAGGTTGATCTGGTGGTGGGCTTCCTTACATATGCTATAGGAGTCTTTGTTATGGATTTTGGAGAGGTGACCTCTTCAATTTTTCTTTCAATGGGCCCCACCTCCTCTTTCTTACTTGGGGACTCTTCAATTGTGATAAGGGCCTTTGTGGGAGTTTTTGGCCTTCCTCACTTGATTCTGGTGCTTTTCCTGGTCTTAAAGTAGAGGGGGGCTTGCCTTGGTCTCTTCTTTTTAGTTTTGACTAGGGTGCTCTCAAGGTAGCTAAAGTTGCAACTACCTCTTTTTCAGTCGATCCTAGAGACAAACTTATTTGTTCTGGGGATATCTCTGTTTCTTTAGGCTTAGTAGTTTTTTGAGACTTGATTTTTCCTGTTGATCCCCTTCTTCCTCTTCATCTTGCTCTTTTTCTACCTTTGCTTATGGTTCTTCCTCTATCCTCTCTTCATATGTTTCTCTTTCCTTTTCTTCTGGCCCTGCCACTTCTTCCTCTCTTGCTTTTGTCCCTTCTTCTTCTTCCTCTACCTTCCACTATCTTCCTCTAACACTAGAGGTTGGATTCTCACCTGGTGTGAGGTTATGTGTGTCAATGAAGGCCTCTCTATCCATGTCTATGAATTTGGACCAAAGGACAAGTATTCTCAATTTTTTCAAGGCATCCACCACTATGAGTTTAATGAGGCCATGGTGGCCTAAGTGTTGGTGTTTTATTTCGCTTTTTGACTCATGTCCTTGATGGATTGTAGTAGGAAGTATGGTGCACTATGTCTTTAAACCAGAGATAATTCTAATTGAAATCTAAGTACATGAAGTAATCTAAAATAGTAGGCATAGACCACACTCAGCCTTCCCTCACAAGAGATGTATTTCAGGATATGGGAGGCCACCTCATCCCAAGGATAAGGTAGGCTTTCCCTCCTAACTCCATTCTTGTCCTCGACGGGCTTTTCATTGGTAGTGAAGAAGATATTTTTAGCTGTGGCACCAGTGATTTTGTCTTCTCTTCCCCATTTGATTCCTAGGGGTAGGGTGGTCACTCTACTAATTAGCTAAGGGTTGAGTGAAATAGCTAATCCCCTTACCACAGTGGTGGCACTTTTGTTTGTGAGTTTAAGGCCATTGAAAATTCAAAGGCAATGTCATCATCATATCCTTTTAACAACTTGAAGAATCCTAGCCACCAGTATCTTTTAAAAATGTCTACCACGGGAGGTTGTACATGAATTCTTTTGGTATCAGAGGGCTCCCTTCTGCTGAAAACTCCCCCCATCTCTTTTCTATGTTTTTAGCTAAGTGGAGGAGAGAGACTCCATTTAATAGCTTTGGTGTATAATTCAGTGGCAACAGTGAGTTAAAATTCCTTGTTGATAATACTTGCCTACATTCCCTCTACTCTATAGCACGAAAAGACCTTTCAATTTCACAATTTGATTATTACTATCTGTAGAATTTGGAGTGAACCTTGCATACAATTTATGGATGGATGAAGGAGATGGTTCAATTACTTTTTATCATGTGGTCTGGGATGAAGGTAATAAATTAGAGACTAATTTGACCCTTTGCAACGTTCCTTCACCCTCTCAGTCTTCCTATAGCATTCGCTCAGCCTTCCTGTAGCAGTTGCAGGATTGAATGTAGCTCCCTCCTATATCAATGGCAGAACAGGGTTCGAAACTCCTTGATGGCACCTCGAGCTCATCCTCTTCTTAATTGTTTTTGAAATAAGCATTTATGCCAAAGAATTAGAGCCCCAATACAAAATATGTCATTTTTGGCTTAGGTTTGGAGCGTTGTGATGACCTAGAAGTCACACGAGGTTTCATCTTTTGGACCATCCCCACTTAGAGTAATTATTCCCTTGTTCCTCATAATCACCACCCTCTCTGTGATCCCAACTCAACTAATGTGACACCTCCACGTTGCATGAGTGCTTACCATCGCTTTTAGTTTACTAGCCAAGGGTGGCAAAGTTAACTAGCCACCTCCAGCTTAGTAAAACACCTCTTCTCGACATTTACACATTTTTCATTATTTACACATAGGGAGGAGATGAGAGTTTCCCATAAATGTGCCTACCTCATGATCGAACTAATGAAAGGATGTGCAAGCTGGAGCTGGACCTCATTGTTTTCATCAAGGGAGTTGACTTGCTATGTTGTTTTCTTGTGTTTTTCTTCATTGCTCCTCATGATATTTGACTGTTGTGGTTGTTTTGTGTGCAAGTACCTTGTTGATTTCCACTTGGCTACTGCTAGTGGAGAGTCCTGCTAGAAGTGACATGACTACTGCAGAGTGACCTCATAAGTTTTAATCACCCCCCTACTGATGAGAAAAAAAACAAGTTTATTGCTTTCTGTGATGTGCACACAAGCTCCTGAAACAATCCATAGAGGGTGTAAAACTTGAATTTTGGGCTAATGGGATGGTGGAGAGGGGTGATCACATGAGTGTGGATGATGGATATGAAGTGGATGGAGGGAGGAGTGAAGAGAATCTTGAGAATGTTGGCCCTATAGCTATGGAATCTACCATTGTCTTTAATCCTGTAAAATTACAAAAAATTAGCAGACATTATGTAGATCCATTTCTTGTGTTTTTTCTTTTGTTGTTGTTTTTCTTTTTGGAGACACACAGGCTACCTTAAAGGAGGTTTTCAACATGTATGCCTACCCTAGGTGCCTCAAGAGAGGTTTTCACCCAGGGATATTTAATATTTCTCTTCTCTTTTTTTCTCTTGGCTGCCTTAGAGAGGTTTTCAATCCAAGAGTTGGCCTCAGATGCCTCACAAAGGTTTTCATCTAGGCCTTTTATTTTCTTTTTTTCTTTTTTCTTTTTCAAAAATTATTTATAAATGTTTTGGATTGGAAGCTATGACACTTCCAATCACATTGACTTCTTTGTCGATTGTACTGATGAATTCTTCCTTAGACATAGGCTTTTTGTATACCTTCAACCTGTAGCCATTGACAAGCAAGGGAATCCCTTCCTCATCAATGGTCCTGATTTGAACAGCTCCATTGTCATGACATTTCTCTATCGGGTATGGGCCTAACCATCTTGTCATCAGTTTTACCTTGAAATCCTTGAACCTAGAATCATATAATAAGGCCCAATCCCTTTCTTGAAAAACTTTGTCCTTGATATGCCTATCATGTCAGACCTTCTTTTGCAATTGTATGACTTCAGTGTGTATGAGGGCCTACATTCTGAACTCATCCAAGTCATTAAATTGGAGCAGCCTCTCTCGTTGTGCTTTGGTGACATCTAAGTATAATTGGGTTGCCATTCTCAAAGTATTATACTCAAAATAAATAGAAACAGAGCTTTCTTTCCATAAACTATATCATATGGAGTGAACCTAGTAGTTGTCTTCCAAGTGATGTTATAGGCCCAAGTGGCCTCTAGTAATCTATCTACCCAATATATCTTGTTGTTGCTCACAACCTTGGTGAGGATGCTCTCCAGTGCCCTATTTGTAACCTCTACTTGCCCATTTTCCTGAGGGTGATAAGAAGTAAATGTTCTGTGTTTGATATGATGTTGCCTTAAAAGATTCTTGATCAGATGTGATGTGAATTGATCTCCCTAATCAGTGACTACCTCTATGGGATACCCAAATTTGTAGAAGATATTTCCCCTTAAGAACTCAGCCACTTTATCCTTTGTTGTTGCCTTAACAACCTTTGTCTCAACCCACTTTGTCAAGTAATTAGTGCATACAATGATGTACTTATTTTGCCCTAATGGTGGATCAATTGGCCTAATGAAATCCATGCCCCACTTGTCAAATGGCTCCAAGGCCACTTGAGGTTGTAGAGGAATCTAATCCTTGGGTGTGGTTTTTTCCCATCCTTTGGCATTGATCACATTTGCTAATATACCTTCTTGCATCTTGGTGGAGAGTGGGCCAATAATAGCCATCTTGCAAAGTTCTGAAAATTGTTCTCTGGGCAGCAAAATGACCTCCATGGGGCCCATCATGACAAGATGAGAGGATTCCAAAGACTTCCTCTTCCCTGACACATCTCCTTAATATCTGATCTAGTCCTAGCTTAAATAGATTTCCCCCAATCCAAGTGAACGGGGCACTTTTCCTTACAATTTTTCTCTTCTCCCTAGACAACAGATTTGGCGGAAATTTTGCAGCAACTAGGTAGTTTGCTATGTTAGCAAACCACAAATAGAGCACTGAGATAGCAAATAGGTGCTCATTTGGAAGCTAATCATGGACCATCCCTTCACACCTACAGATGAAGCAAGTATAAACAAAAAAACCTACAACTACATTTTCTTTTCCTGGCTTGTCAATGATAGTTAAATCAAATTGTTGTAACAATAGCAACCATCTAATGGTTCTAGCATTCACATTAGGCCTATTCATAAAATATTTAATAGTTTCATGGTCAGTATGCACAAAATTTTGGTATCTAGTGATATAGTGTCTGAATTTGTTTAAGGAGTGTACAACAGCTAGGAGTTCTTTCTCCGTTACAGTGTAATCCAGTTTAGCCTTAGGAATTTTTTTACTAGTGAAGTAAATGGCATAGGTAACTTACCATCTATTTGTCCCAAGGTTTCCCCCACATCTTTGTCGGATGCATCAGCGTGGATATGGAAAGGAAAATCCCAATTTGGGCCCCTAAGTATGGGTGCAGTGGTTAATTTCTCTTTCAAAATCTCAAGGGTCTCTCGGCAGCTATTTGTCCTCAAAATTTTGTGTCCTTAGCCAACAATCCAAACAATGGTGAAGCCACTTTTCTAAAGTCTTTGATAGTTCTGCTATAATATCTAGCTAAGCCCAAGAAACTCCTAACATCCCTCTGCTTTTGAGGATTAGGGACCTTTTTTATTATGGAAATCTTGTTTGGGTCCACTTGTATTCCCTCGTAGGATATTGAATGGCCATGGACAATCCCTGCATTCATTAAGAATTCACATTTCTCAGGACCAAGTGAGAGGTTCATTTAAATGCATTTCCTCGGGACTTTTCCCAGGTTAGAGAGAGCCTTTAGGAAGTCACACCAATAGGGAGTGAAAGCATCCATGTAGATCTCTACAGATTCATGGACCAACTCAACAAAGATGCTTAGAACTTCCTGTCATGCGGAAAGAGTTAATCTTGCAGACAAAACCAACCTCCCTAGAAGCCTAAGACTTTCTAGTGACAAACAAGACAATTAAGAGCAATCCTTCTCTAAACATGCATTTATCACACGAGAAATCAAGTGTTTTAGATCCTACCTGTAGTCCAACGCTGTTGTAGTAGTCTAGCCTCGTTGATCCAGATGAGCTCCTCCTTCACTTCGAAACCTGCATTCACTAACCATCAAACGATTACATAGCACCTGAATATCCCATAAAATAAAACATATTCAACATATAGACCAAGGAGTATATGAAACAACTCATTAATAACAAATTGTTGAGAAGAATGGACTTATTTGTATTAATAGGAAACAAAAGAAACCATTACAACCTGAGCCTTGGTGTTGTGCAAGGTCCTCCCAGGGTCCAGCAAGAGTTTTCCTTTACTTTGATAAGCTCACCCACTTCCAAATGAAACAAGAAAGGATGGTAATCTCTCCTCACAAGCTTCTACAAGGAAGTCCTAATTCCAGCAGCATCTACCCTTTGGAATGTTCAGCTTTCAACCTCCCCTCCTTTGGCCCAATGCCTGTATTTATAGTGTTCTAGAGGAAGTTATTCAGGTCCAACATCAATGGGATACTCCCTCTTTTGGATGGGGTAGCTCCTCTCTTGATGGGATAAGTTCCTCTATCATAGGGATGCATGAACCATCTGGAGGCCCTCAATACACGTCAAACACTCTTCTAGAATGCTCTAGAAGTAACCACAAGTAACTTTTTTAAGATGTAACTCGCGCCTTTTGACCTTTACAGGAGTAAGCACCCATCCCTTAACTTACATATCGTACAAGTACGCAGGTACAATGAGCTTGGGATGCGTACACGCAGGCAAGGTAGAGAGAACCTGCGTACCCAGAGATAAACATGATTTTTATTGACTTTCCTCTTTTTTTGAAGTTTGACATGGAGAGCAGAGGTATAAGGCTTGACAAGGAGGATAATATGACTGTTGATGGAGCCATATTAATTGCAGATAGTCATGGTGACAAATTTCAGTGTAACACGGTCGGGCATTAAGCTTGGCTTCCGGGCTACATCATCTCGATCAAATAACTCCTCTAAAGGTATAAGGCCTTTAGGGATGAAATTGTCCTTCACCTGCAAAACTTCCATCTAATTTACTTCCATGTCTGGTTCACCATCATCTTGCTCGCCATCTATAGAAGTGTCTTGATATTTGCCTTCATTTTGGAGAAATTCTTCAATCTCTTTGTCGTCTTAAAACACTTGCCAATATCTTAGATTATCAGTGATAGCTGGGTGATGTTTCACATGAATTTCAAACTTATTGTTTGAATTCATCAGAATCTTTAGATTACTTGCAGCTGTAGCAAGGGAATCAACATTAACATTTTGTCCAGGAGGAACACATGTCAATGTATAATCTAGAAACAACTTCAAAATATCTAAAACTGAATTACGGTAGGCTCTCATTCGAGGATGTTTGGCTTGGTATTCACCCTTGACTTTTTTGATTACTAATTTGGAGTCGCCATAAACTGAAATTCTCTTTGCATTCAACTTCTGAAGGATTTTCAAGCCTGCAATTAGTGCCTCATATTCGACTTCATTATTGGAACAATCAAAAGCCAACTTATATCAACAAACTCTTACATTACTCGAGACTTTATTTGGTAGGAAAACAGGGCTGCGTATCAAAATACCAATTCCGGCACCTTCCTTACCTACTGCTCCATCAAAGTCCATACTCCACAAACTGGACTCTTCCTCCAAGTGCTGGAATTCTGCCCGCTCTTCTACCTTTGGCTGTTGTCCATCAATTTCTCGCTGTTGATAGAATGTTGACTTTTTAGCGGTACTTTCAAGTCTTTGTCTCTCTTGATCAA
Organism: Pinus taeda; assembly: GCA_000404065.3. Classification (NCBI taxonomy): domain Eukaryota; kingdom Viridiplantae; phylum Streptophyta; class Pinopsida; order Pinales; family Pinaceae; genus Pinus; species Pinus taeda. The sequence goes on along the minus strand of APFE030069331.1, from coordinate 271,454 downwards.
TTACAGCTCTGAAATTTTATGTTATCTCTGGTATATCTTCAACTTGAACTAATTGACTATTTACATCATTGAAACCACCGTCAGAATAAAGAACAAAAGTTTCTAAATCTGTATGTACATAATTAATTGGATGATTCAAAGGTTTCTCCTTGGTCATGATCATATACTTCATGTTTTTCTCCCTGTTAAGAAATTTATTGCATAACATAAATAATTACTTAGAGGAATAAATACAAAAATAACCAGCAACAACCATAAACACATAAACACAAATGTTTATATGGGAAAACCCAGGGAAAAACCAAACCTAATAAGATCTTGTTAGCATTGGCCAAAACCCTGGCCAATCCGATCAATTGAGGCTTCACCGCTCACCTCCATGTCTTGCATTACAATGAAGTCATTCCAGCCTTTTATAAGCTCCATTACATATAATACCACAGGCAGAATACTATGGGTGCACAATACCATGTGCCCCAAAACCATCACTATTTAACCTGGTCAACTTTGACTCTATCCCGAGTAAATTTTACCTAACAATTCCCCCCTTAAACTTGACTTGGGGTTCCTTGACTAACTGCAACCAAACCTGCTAAGTGAGACAATCCTGCTCACTCTAGATCTTACCCCCCTCAGAGTTTTTACCTGGGGCATTGTTAACCCGACATCCCCCCTATCACCTAGTTCTAACCCAAACTTTACCGATGATTACTGAGGGGTACACATGGCTTCCCAGGTCTTCGCTAGTGTCATGCGGAAAGAGTTATTTTTTCGGACAAACCTAACCTCCCTAGGAGTCTAAGACTCTCTAGTGACAAACAAACCAAACAAGAGCAATCCTTCTCTAAACATACATTATTCTATGAGAATCAAGTGTTTTCTGATCTTACCTTAGGTCCAACGCTTGTTGTAGCAGTCCAGCCTTGCTGATCCAGATGAGCTTCTCCTTCACTTTAAGACCTGCATACACTAACAAAGCAAACGATTACATAACACCTGAATATTTCATAAAACAAAGCATATTCATCACATAGACCAAGGAGTACATGAAATAATTCATTAACAACAAATCATTGAGAAGAATGGACTTATTTGTATTAAGTAATCAAAGGAACCATTACAACCTGAGCCTTGGTGTTGTGCAAGCTCCTCCCAGTGTCCAGCAAGAGATTTCCTCTACTTTGACAAGCTCACCCACTTCCAATATGGCAACAAGAAAGGATGGTAATCTCTCCTCACAAGTTTACAATGGAAGTCCTAATTCCAGCAGCATTTACTCTTTGGAAGTTCAGCTTTCAACCTCCCCTCCTCTGGCCCAATGCTTGTATTTATAGTGTTCTAGAGGAAGTTATTCAGTTCCAACATCAATGGGATACTCCCTCTTTTGGATGGGGTAGCTCCTCTCTTGATGGGATAAGTTCCTCTATCATAGGGATGCATGAACCATCTGGAGGCACTCAATACATGTCAAAGACTCTTCTAGAAGGCTCTAGAAGTGACCACAAGTAACTTTTTAAAGATGAAACTCGCACCTTTTGACCTTTACAGGGGTACGCACCCATCCTTTGGCTTACAGAGCGTACAAGTACGCAGGTACAGTGTGTTTGGAGTGCGTACACGCAGGCAAGGTAGAGAGATCCTGCGTACCCAGAGATAAACATGTTTTTAACTGACTTTCTCTCTTTTTGAAGTTTGACATGAAGAGTAGGGGTATGAGGCTTGACAAGGAGGATAATATGACTATTGATGGAGCCATATTAACTGCAGATAGTCATGGTGACAAATTTCAGTGTAACAACTAGTATGCCCATTTACATGCAATAATTTTGACTTCATTAATTTTTTTTGCTTGTTACTGCTGCGATTCTGATCCATCTTCTCTCAATTTGATTTGCTCAAAAACTTTTATCAAACCACTCAACTACGAGTCTGACTAGAACCTTGTAGATTTCAGCACCGGTGGCCTCATGTAGCAGAAAACGAACAATTTTCGAAGTCGCATGAATCTCGAACAATTCGTAAGCATGTTCCAAACCGTTAAATATCACAAATGCACTGCGATCCCTAACAGTTACGAAAATATCCTCTGCACATTCTCCTCGAGGTTCTTCCACATACGATTGTTCCACCATTATTTTCTAGACCAAGATCTATTGCATTGATCTCATCAGGCACTATAAACCCCTCGCATCAAAGAATCCCTTTGAAGCCAATATCTAGCTCTGATACCAGTTGTTAAGAAATTTATTGCATAACATAAATAATTACAGAGAGGAATAAATATAAAATAACCAGCAACAACCATAAACACATAAACACAAATTTTTATCCGGGAAAACCCCAAATCCGGGGAAAAACCCAACCTAATAAGATCTTATTAGCATTGGCCAAACCCCTGACCAATCCGATCAATTGAGGCTTCACCGCTCACATCTAGGTCTTGCATTACAATGAAATCCTTCCAGCCTTTTATAAGCTCTATTACATATAATACCGTGGGCAGAATACTATGGGTGCACAATGCCATGTGCCCCAAAACCATCACTGTTTAACCTGGTCAACTTTGACTCTATCCCGAGTAAAGTTTACATAACACTCCCTATATAAATTCCTCAACTAACCAAACGCAGGGATAGTGGCATAAGAGAAATCTAACTACGATGTCCCTTTGAGTTTTGCACCCCATGACCTAGATAAAAGCATGCCAAATCCAAGAGGAATGTCAGCCACAACTATATCCATAAGAACATTCTTCGTTGGAATTTGATCTAAAGTCACAACCAAATATTTAATGAGACCAATACATCTGACCCTACCAGAACCAAAGGAATAAAGATCATGATACTTGCAAGTGATTTCCAAACCCAATTTTTCCATAATTTCCTTTGGCATCAGCTTGTGAGATGCTCTTGAATCAAACATGGCGTTGTGCAAAACATAATCATGCAATCTAAGGCTGATGTAAAAAGGGACTACATCACCATCCTTAGATTGGACTTCTAATTCCGGACCAAAGATAAGCTCAGGTTGGTCATATTCCACATTAACCATATTAGATAGGGGGTCTATATTCAAAATCTTTGCCACTTGACCTTTATAATTGCTATTCCTCATTAATTCAGTCAACGGTATTGACACTTTCATCTTAGCAATCTCATTTTCTAAGCTAAAGGCTATAGTTTTCTCTACCTCTTTGACTGGAGCATCTTTCTTTTTGGTCTTCTCCTTTGTTGCACTTGGTTGATTTGACTTTTCATTTGCTGATTATACTTTGATGGAAGTAGGATTTGTTGGCTCCTTTCCCTTTTTTTGAACACTTGGAGAATCATTATTTGGTGGTGTTGCTTATTTACGCTTCTGAATTGGATTGATTGGTACATCCCTACTCCTTAGTGAGTAATGCCTTTGCTACACTGTCAATGCATTCATGTATCCCCTATGATATTCATCTGATTCATCTTCTAGGACTGTTTCATTTGCCAATATAAAATCTTCATCTTTTTGTACAACTGGGCTTTCTGAATACTCTTAATCTTTAGTGATATAAATTGGCAAACCATCTGGTGTAAAAAAGTGATTCTCCTCTCCTTTTGGAGTGTCATCATCCTCTTATTCAGTGCCATGGACATAATTCTGCTGTAATGGTGTTTTGATTTACTATTGAGCTAATGGATCTTGAGCTCTTTACTCCCGTTGCTTGATTCTGAATTGTGGTTGCTGCTGACCACGGAAATTTGGATTTCTAACCTGTGTCTTAGGCTTATCTGCAATGATGAATCTATCGAACATCTTCTCAAACTTACGGAGCAAATGATCTGAGGAAGAAGCTTCTTCCTTTATGGTCACCTTCTTCTCGGTCTTTGTCCTAGCTCTATTAGATAGCAGATTTGCCTCCACACTTACTGCGATTTTCTGCATGTCCTCCAATGTAGCCGAGTCTCTTTCTCTCAATTGATATGCCATGTTGGGATCAAATCCATCGGGAAATTTGATCAAAGATAGCCCCATTGGTGGCTTGATATCAACTAGAAATGGCATTATAAATAGTATTTAACACAGTAGTCCTGGACACTTTCACCAACACTCCTCTTTATGTTTTCATACTTGAAAAGGATTTGGAGTGGATTTGTCTTTACCTCCCAACGATCTAGAAATTGTCTTTGAAGAGCCACCAATGTATTGATATTTCTAGCAGGTAATGCTCTGAACCACTTTCGCACTTCGCCTCCAAAAGTTTGCACAAATAATCTCATAGTCACATTCTCTCCATCTATCTCGTAGAGATCAAAGAAATCACTCATCCTATCAACATGTTGCTATGCTTTGATACCTTGGGAAGCATCAAACAATGGGATTTGAATTTCGTTATCAGTAGCCATAGCATCCAATTTCTGTGGCAAAACAAGAGGTGCATATTTTGCTGCCATTGCTCGAGGTGGATTTAAAATGGGCCTTGGGGATGTAGGAGGAGTGGGAACAACGATATTAGTTGATGTGATGGGTGTATGAGGTGTCGAAGGGGATGAAGAAATATTTGATGTTTGAGGTTTTGAAGGGGTTGATGGGGGAAGAAGAGACTACAGATCTCTGATCAGATATGGTGGGCTGCACGGGAATAGTTGGAATAAAAGGAGGTTCAGTAGGAATTTATGAACAAGGCACAATAGTGGATAAACCAAGAGTAGTAGATGTAGATTCTAAGAACTCGGGAATATTGGTAGCCACAATTGAATTTTTGAAGATTTAGAATATAAGCATCAATTGATCTATTTGCTCTTTCAGTTTCAAGATTTTTCACAGACTCCGGATTTAGAATAGTAGCACCAACTACACTTTCAGACTTAGTTTCAAATAATGATAGATCAAAATGTTCATCAAATGGGAGATCTTCAAGATATTCAAAAACAATTTGGCATGAATGATATCTAAACATAGGAATCACAAAATTTTCTTAGCATAGAATTCTTGGAATGAGATTTGCGTTTTCATACACGGGAGGATGATTAGGATCAGGATTGGCTCTGGTGTATCGTCTAGAATCCAGTGTGTTGAATTATTCCCAAAAATCAAATTGACATGACAATCTCGTGAGCCTATTGAATTCTAAACTCATCATATAAAAGTATAGAATTATTTAATGTACTAGGGAATTTGCAAGTCAGATGTTCAGTTTATAAAACTAAATCAGAGATTGACTAAAGCAACATTCATCTACTTATGCACTTGTAGAGCAAGAGCAATTTGAAGGCTACCAAGCTAACATCAGGCTTCACCTGTAGTTTATAAAGCAAACAACATTAACAAACAAACAAAATTTTCTTCCCCAGTGGAGTTGCCACTATGTTAGGGCCTAAATCTACCTCAGGCTGAGAAAGGTAGGTCTAGGGTAACATCAAACCATGCTTAACCTGGTAGCTAGTCCTACCAGGTCGGGAGAGGGCTCTCTCCTTATCAATTTCAATGAAACTTTATCAAGGAGGGCTTGAGATGACTGATATAAAAACTAATTTTAGGCTAGGTATGCTTTCTTAGAAGAATTTGATTGATTTTAATGGTTGGTTGCTGGATCGAATGGGGAAGGTAGCTTTGGGTCGAAGTAATCAACACCGATTTGTAGAGGTTACTATGGGGCGAGGTAGGCAAGTGTATTAGCACTTTCAAATGAGTGTAATGGTGAGTCTAAAGACTGGTGAGGAGCTGAGAGGGCATGCAAATGTCATGAGTCCTCTTCAAACAATAGAAAACATGTAGAACTAAATAAACCCCAAGGTAGAGCACTGAAGCACCAACGAATTCCACTTTTAAACTTGTTTCATTTAATTATGTAAAAAGAGAGAGATTATGGCACACATAAACATAAGATCAATTGAATTACAGAGAAGAAAACAATGCTAAATCACATTACCACAAGAATCCCACAAAATGCTGCAAAACCCTGGTTTATTTCCTTGCCAAACTATAGAAGTGATGTACAAAGTAGCTCAATGCATCCACAAGAGTCCAACCTTGACAAATGACTAAGAAAGTACAATATATAGGGATCAAACCACCCATGCTAGCCATCAGGGGTTGAATCCCTGAGTCTAGGAGCTGTTTCAACAAGATCTAAACTAGGAACTGAAAAATAGGCAGTGGAACAACTTGCCTCTAAAACTATGGAAACTGATTCATTCAGTTCAAAACCACCTAAAATTTATGTATCTACCTCCTTAAGTCAATTTTCATCATTTTTACATCAAAGTACATCAATTCACATTAATTTACATCAATTCACATCATGAATTTGACCATGAGAGAGAAAAAGTCAAACTGATAGAAAACTAGGTGAAAATTTCAGTTTTTGAGCAAAATTGGAAAACTTTTGCCTGATGTATAGTGCCATCTACCTGATGCACAACTCCTTTTCCAAGATTATTTTGAAGGCCTTCCCCTTCACCAAATTTTCTCAGAGATGAATTTTTGGAAAGGTCAATCTATCTACTTTCTACGAAAAGTGGAATTTTTGAATTTGGTGTACATTTTCCCCTTCAAAAATTAGTTCTCTGAAGACTACTTTGTGTGGGTCCTAAAAGTGGCAGAGAGGGCATTTTTGAGGTGTTTTTTGCCCTTTAGTTGACCCAAATCGCCTCCAAAATTCATGAAATTTTTTGGGCTTTTATATTTTTTCATGTGGAATCCAAAAATGTAAGCCATTCCTCAAAATTCCCTACCATATTAATGCGTAGCGCTAGTGGCACTATGCATTAGAGGAAAATTTATGTGTTTTGCAATTAAAAATTATGAAATGAAGAAAAGTTAACCAAAATATTTCAAAATTGGCAAGTGGAAAGCTTATGAATTGGTTTGTTGAGCCAAGGAAGATTCAGCCAAGATTCTAAGTTTATCTTGCTCCTTTTTGGCCTTTAAGGCTCTCCCTGGCTTGGCTTTTAGGCTTCTTATTCTTGTCTTACAAATTTTGTCCTGGGCCAAATAGTGATAGGCCATGTGGCGCAACATGTTCTTCTCCTTATTAGCCTGATCAAGAAGCTTCTCAAGGTGGACATTTACTCTTTCCAACCATGATTCTCGATCAACCTCTATTTCTTGCTCTAGTGAAGTCATCTTGATTTTCCTTCTTTTTTCCATTTGCCGGTTTTTCCTTATGGTTTGCAGCTCCATAATTGCTTGTTTGTCCTCCAATTACTTGTTCTATTGCTCAAGGGAATTAATGATCGATTTAGCCCTCTCAAGGTCAAGTGATAAGGCCTGGATCTCAACTTCTTTCTCCTTGATGACCACATCCTTGAGCCTTGAGCTTTGGGAGCCCAAATCATTGTCCTCTTCCTCAATCAAAATAAAATCCCTATCTCGGCCTTCAAAAGGCCCTTCATCATGCAATGGTTGCTTTCCTCTATCCTCTACCTGCTCTGCTGAAGAAGAAGGAAAAGTCCCTTTCACCCCAGGTGAAGATAACATTTACCAGTTATCTGGTGAAGAGAATGAGACCCTTCCACCCCTGGTGGAGATAATACTCGTTTGGAAATAGCAAAGAGTCTTCTTGTCCCCTTTTCATAAGCTATAAACATAGGAATGTGATTCTCTTCAGTTCTGCTTTCATGATCTCTTTGTTGCCAGGAAGGTCCACCTTCCTCTTGAGGTTCTGCAAACATTTGATGCCCCTTGAATATCTCATGGGAAATGAAGGTTTCCCATCACACTCCCAACTGAGTGAGATGATGCACAACAATAATCTTGATGACAACAAAGTGATAAATGCTATTAAGTTGCTATGGGTATGGTTTCCTCTTTGCATGTACAGTCATCCTCTCTATGTTTTTGCAAATGAAGTATGGTATACTCATCATTCTAACCCTGGTAAAATGCATAAGCAATATGATATGATAGTCATAGAGTCTGGAGAACCTTCCCTCAATGTGAATTATTTAATTATGAGTTTCATTAATGGCACATACCGATCCTCCAAAACTTAAAAGGAAACACCCTGCCCAATTGACTATGATATTTGGCTTTGATGTAGGGTTCATAGTTCTGTTTGCTGATATGTTGTCTCTTGTTCCATATTTCCCCCACATTTGGCATTGTAGTTGCTTCAATAATGGCTGGTGAAAGAGTGAAGTTAATGCCGGCAAGTTGTACCATATTGTCCTCCATGTTGATGACAAATTGCCTAGCCAATTCATGATGATACTTAACCCTTTCAAGTAGCTCACAAAACTCAAAGCAAGATTGGTATCTAAAAAAAGTGGTGGCAAGAGGGCATGCAAAAACTTTAGCAATGCTAATAGGCTCGACTCTAATTATCTTCCCACCCTTGTGAGGTCTCCTAGGTTGTACATTCTTGTCTCGTGAACTGTCACTTTGTGTTTCTTCATCATAGCTTGAGTCACTGTTTGTTGCCATAGTGCTTGTCTTAGGAAAATTATGAGATGTGGGTATGATGCAAAATGATGATGAAAGAGGACAATGGTGATGAGAATGAAGAGATTTTACTCTTGGGAAATGAAGTTGGGGAGTGAAGGGAATGGTTTTAGGAAATTAGGGTTTAGTGAGGGATTTAGGGTTTGATGAGGGAAATAGTTGCTTTAGGGTAGTGGGATATGGGAAAATGGGATAAATGGAGTGTATTGGGGTATTAAAAGAATGAAAAGGGGTTTGATGATGTTTTTGTGAAGATGGGATGAAAATTGCACAATAGGATGGCAAACAATGAAGAAAAACTAGGGTTTCATTTTGCACATGAAAGATTTATGAAAAACACTAATGTGACCTCAAATTCAACCTTAGGAGGATGATTACTTACTTGTAGAATGAAAATATAGAAAATTTGAGGGTTATGGCATGATTTGGGATGATTTAGAACAATCTAGACTGCTGCGCAGCGTACTAGGCCAAATGCACAACGCCCTCCTGATGCGCAACGCCAGTTCAAAATTACGCTACAGTTTTGCCTTTGATGCATAGTGCACTACCTCTAATACGCAGAGCGACGCCAAGTTGCCTTGAAAAACAGGGTTTTTGTCTCCTTGGCTCCCAAATCGCAATTTTTTCTCTCCAAGAGTAAATTTTCATAATGAAGTGATAAAGAGGACCTCTTTGACTTTAAATATGAATGACTTTAATTTTTACTCATCTCAAATCCACTTTTCTAATGTCAAAGTCACTTTTGGTCTTGAACTCTTTTCCCATTGAAACTGACTTTTCTGAATCATTTGACAAACTAATGCATTGATGCTTGTGTTTTTGCTTTCAGTGGCTGGAGTTGGCAAGGTGACCAAGGGTAGCATCTCTGAATTTATTACATATAGAAAAATTAAAATTACATAAAAATTTATACATAGAAAATAAAGACTCTGTTTTACCTCAAAACAGGATTTTGAGGAAAAAATCACTTATTGAGTATATAATCATTGAAATTTTTATTTTATGAACTTATTAGACCTCCTCATGTGCCTGTTGACCATTTATTGAGCTTTTCCATGACTATGGTAACAAACCCTAGACCTAATGAGACCTAAAACCGTAAAAATGGCTTTTGCAAATGTAATGACAAAAAAATGACTGTAAATGACCTGAACTTGTGAAAATAATCCAGTAGGTAAAGACCATGAGGGAAATTTGATAATGAACCACTACCATTAGTTTATCCATGACCTAATGGAATGCAGCTGATCGGATGGGACACCTAAAATGCATGCGAAAAGAGAATTTGATCACTGATGGAGGGATGAAGATACCGACACTAAGAGAACCCATCATTTGATCCCTCAAGAATAGTCATAACCTTAGCACCAGTTTGAGTGAGATTGCCAAGCATACCCTTGCATCTCTGGAATCTCTCCTCACTAAAAGCCATTGGAATTGCAATTGGGAAATTTTACTACAGCTGCCCACAAATAGAGAAATATACCAGGAACTTCCTATGCATGCATCTATGTGGAAATGGACTTCAGCGCCAGTTTCCCAGTTGAAATACACCTAACAAGTAAAGACTATGTGTGGAACCAAAAACATGAGTATGAAAGTGTCCTCTTCAGATGTTGATCCTGCTTTGAGACAAGCCATCTAATAAAAAATTGTCCAAAAGCCTCCCAGAAAAATTCTACTAGAAAAAAACACCACAGATCTACATGGTGGAAAGGAGCACAAAAAGAAAAGTACACTGTCATCGAAGAATATTACTCTAGAGAAAACTCTGAATCACAAGAAATCGGGAAAGAAAGAAACAACTTTGAAGACAAGCAGGGAGAAAGCCCCACCCAACAACAAAAAGGTGAACTTGACAACCCCTCAAGCATCAACAGTTATGAGGATTCGAATACCTCACAAAATAAATCTTCATTTAACATTAATGAAGATCTTCTGGACCGAACTTCTTCTCTGACTATCTTCAAAAGGATGAATATAATAGATTGCAAAGCTAAGACAGCAATGTTCCAAGAACCAAAATAGATGAAGGAGATGCAAGATAAAGGAAGTTGGAAGACTGTAGAGAAAAAAAAGAAAGCTACAACACCAATCTGTCCAAGAAAGATGAGGAGCCAGACAATTAGAAACTAAGAAAATTATAGGTCTGACAGACCAATTTTGTCTCAGTGGATGTTAACCACTATCATCATCATCATCATCAGCAGAAAGGAAAATAATTTAACCTCATTATAACATGCTAAATGCATGTAAAAATATTTGCATTAAAATTCCATTTGTTGAATCTATAAAGGAAATACTCATCTTTGCAAAGACAATAAAGGAGTTGTGTATATAGAAACCACGAAGAAAAATAAAAGAAATTAAAAAGATTCAATTGGTAGGAATAATTATAGATATTAAGACCAAGAAATCAATAATGGAAAAATAGTTAGATGTAGGTAGCCCCATTGTAAAAATGCACATCAATATTATTGAAACTAAAAACACTTTGATTGATTTAGGTGCAACTATTAATATCTTGAGTAAGAATACTATGCATCAATTAAGGTTAACTAATCTTGAATATACCCCAACTTTATTGCAATCAAAAAATATATATGTTATTAGGCCTAATAGTATATTAGAATATGTATCAGTATCCTTAGGTTCAATCGAGTCTTATGTTGAATTTATGTTATTAACTCCCAAATATAATATAGGAGGACATCCATTAATCCTTAGACCATGGTTAAATACAACTAATGCATTCAGAAGTTTGGGATTTGGTGATATGTTCATTTATGATGGTGATTCTACTAAGAAATTCATATTATATCCACCCACAAAAAAAATAACTGAAGTAGAAAATGAAATTTGGATGGAAGATGATGATTTTGAATACTTTGAAAATATTCGACCTATATTAACTATTTCATAGAATTATGAATATGGTCAATCAGTAAATTTAATTAACAATCATGATTTTTCTTCATATTGTGAGAAAAATTACTCTTTACACATGTAATATCAAAGTTTCGGGGAAGATTGTGGAATTGAATATTTTTCATCTTTTTAGTCCAAAGTATCATAGTAATTCTTTAGTAGAACTTTATCTGGGAAAAACATTAAACGTTAATAATAATTCGGAATAATTTGAAAAGAGGAAATTGATAAAGATGATACAAAAACATTCCACTACATTTGCATGGGAATATACTGACATGACAGGTATTCATCAAAATACATGTATGCATCATATTTATATTCAAGAAATTGCCAAACCAGTGAGACAACCTCAGAGAAGGATGAATCCCAATCCAAGAGAAATTGTTAAAAAGGAATTACATAAATAACTTAATGTGAATCTAATTTATATAATATCAGATAGCCAATGGGTATCACCCTTGGTGATTGTGCCTAAGAAGAATGGAAAGTGGAAAGTGTGTATACATTATCTAGAGTTAAACAAAGTTACTCTAAAATAATATTTTCCACCACCCTCTATTGATCAAGCGTTAAATACTTTAGTAGGTAAATAATTTTCATTTCTTGATGGTTTCTATGGATACAATCAAGTTCAATTGGCACTTGAAGATTAAGACAAAACAACTTTTACATGTCCATGGGGTGTGTATGCTTACAAAGTACTTCATTTTGCTTTATGTAAGGCTCCTGCTACATTCCAAAGAGGAGTATTAGTTGTCTTTTATAACATCATCCATCATTGTGTAGATGTTTATATGGATGAATTTATTGTATATGGAAATACCTTTGAGGAATCTATGGAAAAAATAGAAAAAGTTATTATCAGATGTAAAGAGGCAAATAATTCACTAAGTCATGAAAAATGTTTTTATGATGTTTAACGAATGAATTTTTTTGGGCCATCATATTTTAGGTGTTGGAATCCGGGTGGATACATCAAAGGTTGAAATCATTTGAAAAATTTCAGTACCAACATGCCAAAGATATGCTAGAAGGTTTATATAAAACTTCACAAAAATAACTTCACCACTTTTCCAACTTCTTACAAAATATTGTGAATTTGTTTGGAATTCTGACTACCAAAAAGCTTTTGAATTGTTGAAACAAAAAAATTTTGAAGCACCAATTTTATGAGGACCAAATTAATTTATCCCATTTGATATTTGAACTAATGCTTTAGATACAACTTTGGGGTTGTGTAAGGAAAATAGGATTTGAATCCTTATTCCATTTATTATACAAGTAAAAAATTGACTCTAATAGACTTAAATTACACAGTTACATAAAATAAGCTTTTATTTGTTGTTCATGAAATTAATAAGTGTAGACATTATATCTTTGTTTATGAGAATCTCATTAATACAATTCGTTTTGATATTAGACATTTAATGGAAAAAACCAATACTAATTCCAATATCACTAAATGGATTTTATTATTGAAATAATTCAATATTATCATTTTAGTTAGGTCAAGAAGATAAGACATTGTTGCTGGCTTCCTTTCCATGATGGAAAATGATAATAATGATACTCATGTAATATATAATTCTCCTAACGGATATATTCATGTAGTATCTACTAGAACTCCTTAGTTTGTAGATATTGCAAACTATTTAGCTACAATGAATTTCCTCAGTTATCAATAAAAGAAAAGTAGAAAATCATTAAAGCTAATGCACCTTGTTCCTATATAGAAGGAGAATTGTAGTGAACTAGACCTAATTTGATCATCCAAACATATGTTTACAAGAAGACAAGGTGCCTGAGGTATTAAAATCTTGCCACTATTAAAAATGTAGAGGACACTTTGTTGATAGAAGATGTGATAGATGCCAAAGAATGGGGAGACCCATTTAGTCAATCAAGATGCCCCTACAACCACAAGTACTAATAGAACATTTTGAAAAATGGGCTCTAGATTTTGTTGGGCCTATAAATGCTCCATCTAGATAAAAGAGGTACATTTTTTTTTGCACAAATTATGTTACAAAATTTTTAGAAGCTAAGCCACTTACTTTTTCCACCGTAAATGTTGTAGTTACATTTATTTTTTAAGATATTTTCACTTGATTTTGTGTTGCAAGAGAAATTGTAATAGATTAGGGTGCTCAATTTACATCTAAGCTAGTGCATAAGATTATGGAATAATGCAATATCATACATCGAAAATCTACTCCATAACATCCATAAGCTAATGGGCAAGCTGAATCCACCAAAACATTATTCAAATATATATTGACCAAGACTGTACATTTGTATATAAGATTCTAGGCAAATACACTTTCAAAAGAACTTTGGGCATACCATACAACAGGGAGAAATACTACCCGACATACTCATGAACTTTTATATGGAAATAAAGTTATGCTTCCAATTGAATTCCAAGTGGATACCTTCAAGAAAGCAACAAATTTGGGGCTTGACTTCTTTGAAGCACACAAATAGAGGATGTCACAATTGAATGGGATAGATTAGATTCAACAAGATGACATAAGTAGAATGACAATAATCCTGTGGAAAAGGACAATATGACATTATAAATTCATCAAAGTCAAAAATCTCAAGCCAAGTGATTGGGTTCTTCTCTTTGATTCCAAATTTAAATAGTTTCAAGGGAAATTTATAACAACTTGTTTTGGTCCCTGTGAAATAGAATTTGTTTTTGATAATGGAAGAATTAGGATTGGGACTATTGATGAAGAAGGGATCACCTTCCTTGTCAATGGGCACATATTGAAGTTATATCATAAGACTTTGAGAGGAAAAGAGTTTCTTAAAATTTTGCAAGAAAAACCTGACCTAAGGTTTGTACGGAAAGGGGATTCTCCTCTTCTACCACCAAAATAAGTGTACTTTCTTTTTCTTTAAAAAAATAATATATCAATTATTTTAAAAAGAAGGGAAATATATATATACATATATAAAAAAGATAAAAGAAAAAGAAAAAAGAAGAAGAATAAACTAAATAAAAAGCATAGTTATGAAAACTAGCATTGAAAGAATTATTATGCAGAAAATGCTAGTTTAAAACCAAGGGATGCTTGCCAACTTACATTTTCTCTTTCGCCTTTCTTTTTCCCATTTTCCTTTGTCTCTCTCTTTCTTTGTAAAATCAATTTTTCAAGTTTGAATAAATTTCTTTGGAGACTTGTCTCTTTTAAACAGAACTGTTAAGAGTGATTAGCTTCATCAGCCACTGTCAACATTCAACATTAGTAGAGACTTAAAGCAACAAACACAAGGATTAAAGACAAAATTGAATAATTGTCAACATTCTACATCTAATTCCACATTTTGTAGCCAATTTCCTCTAAGGCACATCATCAACCTACAAGGAAGAAAAATGAAGATTCCAAATTAAAGTATACATTATGAGGTAAATATAGAAATAGTGAAATGATTTCATTAAAGTGAATCATATATTTTTGAGTATATAGATTTATTACCATGTTATTTTGGATTGATGACCTATATTTATTTATATTACCTTAATCATATTCCATATCCCATTGTTTTATAGTCACATATGTCATTCCATCATTTCCAAACCCCTCCTATCATATGTAAGTAATGCAAATTCCACAATTTGTATCGATTTTAATGGATAATATCCAAGAAAGTCATAGGTAATTATGAATAAAAAAGGGGAGTCCTAATCCAATACTATCACCGCCATGTCATTATAACCCGATGACTACCAAATTTCACAAATTATGTAGCTTATTTCTTTATTGAAATTCTACCCAAAGGTATAATTTAGAGGTGAAAATTCTTATCCATAATGATGTGAGTTTTTTTTCATTATTAACTAGTTGGGGTTAATTTTCTCAGTGCTTATCCTCGGGTCTGAGAACAATTATAGAAATTAGGATGGCTTAGGTTCTTTAAGAAAATTAATGGATATGAGATTGAGGTCACAAGAGTGTTTTGTCGGGCCTTTGACAGAGTGAAGGTGAAAATAAGAGATATAAGACTAAAGGTAACATAATATTTCATTGTAGAGGCCATGGAACTTCCAAGAAGTAGTGAAAGTTGTTTTAAAAGTTAGACTCTGATGGACGAAAAATGGAAATATTTTCTCCATCATTCAGGTTTGGATATTTTAGCCTTAAAGGAAAGAATTCTCATGTTTGCAATAATGTCTAAATGGAAAAATATATTGTTAGTATCGAAAAAATTTCTTACTTGCATGTGGAGATATGGGGTTTTATTCTTCTACCATGTTGGAATTATGATGCATTTTGTTAAAGGAAAAGAACTTAAATTTTCCTTACTATATTCTATGGAGTTTTAAAAAAATGGCTTTCAACATTCAAAGGGACTCCATCAATATTAAGCAAGAACTATATGGTCATGGGCTAATAAAAACCCTTGTAGAAGCATAGTTAAGAACCAATGGTGATAGTTGGAAAAATTTTCTTGAAAGAAATCATTTGTGGAGGTTGTAGAAGAGGAAGAGAACAAGAAAATAAAAGGAAGTAATAGGAGGGTTTCTATAAAACCTAACCCTGATTCCAAAGCAAAGTAGTGAGAAAATTTGGCCACATAATCTACAGTAGGAACAAAGGTTCCAAAAGCTGAGGATGCAAAGGATAATATCTCACTCGGTGAGTTCATGAAACATGCAAAATCTTCCAAATGCATACAAAATAGGAAGTTACAAAATAAAAAACAAAAGAAAAATGAATTTAAAAACTTTACAAGAAAGAAATGCAACAAGAAAAAATAATAAACAAAGATACTAAAAGATAACAAAGAAGAGTTACAAAAATATGGTAGTAAAAGGAAATATCTTCAAAGGATGATGAACAAGGACAACAATTCAGAAGAAGTAAGAGAATTACTAGAAGCATGGGCAACAAGCCAAGTCACGGGCAATAAGAGACCATAGACCTTGATGACAGAACTAGAAGAAAAAGTGATGTTTGAGCCTTGAGGTGACCAAAATCCTTCGAGGAAGGCTACAAAAGCCAACTTCATCTAGTAATAGGTCTATAATTATTTTGATACTTTGGAGAAAAAGGCACAAAAAAGGGTAAATTTTACCCTTCAAACCATAAATTCTTGATGATGCTTTACATGATGATACTCCTATGTTTGATCCTCATGAGAAAGTGGTCAATACTCCTTCTCCTAGAGATGAAGAAATGATTAGATATTTAAAGTAGGAGATTTATGAACTAGAAGTTTTGAATAAGTACATAAAGGATGAGAGTGAAGTAATAAAAGCTCAAGATGCATTACTCGTAGAAGAAGATTAAAAAAGTCAAATAAAACAACAAGGTTCTTAAAAAAAACTAGAGCATTATAAGGAAAGATCTTAATGAGAAAACCATGGTGGCCGTTGAATGTAAAGTAAAAAAGAATGTTAGAATTATGGCTAATGTGTTGTCCTTGATGGAAAATTTCATGTCAAATATGTCCTTGGTGTCAATTTGGTTATAATATAATTATTATAGAACTACTGTAGATGACAAGAATATCAGTACATGTATTGAAGAAATGAGGAACTCTATTGAGAGTCTTGTCTAAGGTTTACATTGAAAATATGTGAAAGTGTGATGTTTGAAAAGTATATGTGACCCCTGTGAAAAAGAATCGTGTGTGGAAGAAACATTAATGAAAAAAAAGGTTGTGTATGTTATCTTACCAATGGAAAAGAGAAAAACTCAAGCTTATCCCATAGTAATCGCCCATAGTAATATGTCAACAGAATATGTTTGATCCCATCAATAATTACCAACAAAATTAACAAAGTATTTTTTTCTGATATTGGAGATACTAAAATCTATATAAGGAGAAATAGATGAAGGAGTTATGTGTGAAATATAATTGAATATTCATGTTTGATCTCATATGAAAGAGGTGTTCACCAGGGAGCAAGGAGAAGGCACAAATATGAGTGATATGAAGTTGTGTTAAAATACATGGTTAATTGATTTGCTTGTTGTAGAATGTTTGAATTGTTAACAATGCAATATTTGTGGAATTGTAATATGAATGTATGTGCAGAGATCTATGTTTTTTATCAAATCTAGATGTAAGGTAAAAATAATTCTTGCATAGAGGGTTTGATGTGTGTTAATATCTATACTTTTTTTTTTCTCTTGAATTTCATGTACATACTTGGATATGATTCACAATAGTTGCATATATGTTTCGAGATAAGATGTTTTTTGCTTGATATGGGTTATTAAAAATTATTTTTCAATTGATTGATCCATGTGTTGAGGTATTCCTTAAAAATATAGAATGAATTGGTAAATATGATTTTTTATTTAGTATATTATCATTTGTACACTTGTTTTACCCATGAGAAGCACTTATATACGTGAGTATAGGTTAATTATATTTGCTTACATATTCTAAATTATTAATCAAAAAAGTTTTTGTATGACAAAAGTCTACTGCATAGGTTCTGAGATTAATGTGGTATCTGGTTATGTTCCTAATGAATATGAGTATGATGTTTGGTTTAGAATTTGATGAATAAATATTTTGATTTAGACTTGGCTTGGTAAATTAGTGACTAGTTGTGAATTGGTATGATCTAGTCCAATTTATTTAGTATTGGTATTTACATATTCAGTGGTTGGTTCAATTATTCAGTGATTGCGTTTTGGTATTCAATAACTTGAGATATGTATGAAGGTATTATGCATAGGAAATGCGTATATACGCAGATCCCCTTAATTACAATCACGTATATATTTTGAATTTATTAGGGTTTGTAGTGCTCCTTGGTTATGATAGTAGTTTGGGTTTATATTATTGGTTATTGATTGTCATGGATGTCTTCATGATGATAGTTTGTACCTACCAATATTATTTGATGGTTTGAGACTTGTTATTAATGTTAAGGTTGTTCAGTGATTGGTTTATTGGTATCATAGTTTGATCAGTAATTGGTTGATTAATATCTTGGTTTGATCAGTGATTGGTCGCAAAGAAAATATTGATTTTCAATTTTCAGTGTTTCGTTTCAAAATGGTTAATTCGTATTGAGTGTAATGTTGGGTGCAAATCAAGTTTGAAAATTTGATGATAGGTGGCCTGCATATTTCAATGGTTTAAGTGATTTGGATCCAATATGAAATATTATGAAATGTTTTCCATGAAGGGTGTTTATGATTAGATTCTTCACTAAGGGTGTAAGAGCTTCCTTCCATTGGTAGCTAGTAAACTTGTTGAGGGAGTAGGATATTCCTTCTAGCAGGATCTAGTAAATTTGATTAGGGGGTTGTAACTCCTTTCCTACAAGTGCTGAAGAATGAATGGAAGTTCTATCCTCTTGCAGGTAGGAGATTTCTTGTTCGAAAAATTCCACGCTAGTACAAAATTGTAAGAATGTTTTCTTTATAATAAAGGAAGACAAAGACGACAACAATGGTTTTCTCCCATATTGAGTTTCCACCTAAAATATCGTTGTCCATATATGTTGATGTGTTTCATATGACTGATGATTAATCTTATCTTTACTACTCATTGTTACTGCATAATGAATAACTAAGGAAATAATGATTCAATGGTCAAGTTAAACAATTGATGAAATTGTGAAAAAATTGTAATGTTCATATACACGAATTTCATTCACTAGAGGTGCACACACACAATTTTTTTCTAAATAACAGTGGCATACACCTTTCTGAATTTAAAATTGAATGTTAATTGAAACAAAAATATTGATTCACATCCCCTCCCCCTCTTATTATTTTTTGTAACAATTGGTATATAAGAAAGTCTCTCCAGTAGAAGCTTAATCGCTTGAGAGTGAATCGGAGATAATGGGAAGGAATCAAAATAATGATGTAGTACAAAGGAAGATTTCAATTCAGGAAACTAATGACAATAATGTATTAGATGTTGGGGAGATATCTAATATATTAAAATATTTCAACATACATATTGATTTTGGAGTACCCTGTTTTTTAATGATCAAGGATGATGAAAATAGTGAAGAAAATTATCAACAATTATTAGGTATTGGATGTTGTTCTAATTGTAGTCAGTTCCCTTGATGATAATGAATCAACTCAGATTTCTCTTTTGGGTAGAAGTGAAAGTAATATTTTTGCAGATAAACTAATGGCCCTAGAAGTAAAAGATTTAAAGGCTCGCAGATGAGAATAGAGAACTTAAAAAGTTAACACAACTTTTTGATGAAAATGATTATTTCTACAAAGAATATATTATTAGGTTAAAGACTCAAGTGTAATAAGGTAACAAATTTGAAGGAATGAAGAAGAAATATAAGGAAAATGAATATCAGTGTCAAACAATAGAGTATGAAGTAGCTTCATTGAGAGATGGACATAGATAGAAGGTAAATGAAGAAGATGAAACAAGAAGAGGATATTAAATAAATAACTAATTAATGTGAAGGACTTAAATCAAAGATAATCTCTCTCAAATATGATCTTGAAAAGTCAAACAAACAAACGATGTGATGATATTCTTCATGTATTTGAAGAACAAGCAAAGAAGCCTAAGAAGGAGATAATTTAGTTGAGAACTCAATTGGAAAAAACTAGAGGTGAAAAAGAAGCTGAGGTAAGCATGTTAGAAGGTAAATTAATAGAAAAGAATAAGAAATAAAGATTTCAAGATAGCTCTAACATATTGGATAAACTTCTTAACAATTAAATATCTCCCTCCATTAAATAGGGTGTTGGATTTCATGAAACTATAAAATGATAATCTAGTTCGCAAGATCAGACAAGAAATCTTGAGGTTAAAAAGAAAATTATGTTAAATAATCGAAGGGTAAGCCAGATCAGCCACAAAAAAAAAGTGATTTTTCAAAGGAAACCGTTTTCTCCTAACAATATAAATAAAAATCTACTCTATCCTCTACAAAATGGCATTGAATGTTTTATCCATCATAACTTTGGTCACATTGTAGCCAATTGTGGAAGCATATTCATAGGAAGATCATCGGTTCCCAGGTACTTAGGTTTCTTTAAGGTATATTGTTTTACTTGCAATATGTTTGGTCATAAAGCCATTCATTGCAATGAGATAAATATGAAGCATAAACAATATGATTCTCTTTCTCCCTTCTCTGACCATGAAAGGTTTTATACATGTAGAAAATAAATGTAGGAACTAGACAATTAACACATTTAGACAACAAAATGCATAGACAGAAAAGTATATTGTTGGATCCACCAACACCCCTCATATTTGTTAGGAAAAATCTTGGGGGCGGGGGGGGGGGAAATTAGTTTTTTCAATTGACTTTACTTTCAATTCACATTCAAAATTATATATGGCTATTGTTCTTCATCTAACCCACATGTGTATGTGACTAGTGAATGCAAACCATGTATATTTAGATAACTAATTTTCGTATGTTCCATTAGATGTTGGTATTTAACTAGTGCACCAACATTTCATTATCTATTTATTAAGTAGTAACCATGAGCAGTAAATACAAGATAAATCATCAACACACATGAAACATACCAACACATGAATAGAAATATTTTAGGTGGAAAATTAATTTGGGAGAAAACCACCATTTCTATCATATTTTCTCCTCCTTTTATTATAAATAAAAATCCATTACATATTGTACTTGCAAAATCTCATACCAGCATGGAGGCATCCACCTGTAGGAGGCTACAACCACCACTCATTCTCTAACATCGACTAGAAGGGAGATACAATCCCCTAATCTCATTACCAGCTCCTACCAGAAGGTAGCACTTACCCCCTAAATAAATTTTCTAGCTACCACTAGAAGGAAGTTTTGACTCCCTTACTTAAGGATCTAACCCCCAACATATCTCATCGAAAAGGTTTCATAATATTTCATATTGGATCCACATGTCTCAAATACACATCAAAAACATGTAGGCCACCTTTTATCAAAATTCCACACTTGACCAACAATGACAATAATATCAATACAAAACTAAATATTGAATCAAAGAATTTGAAATACATCACTGGATCACCAGTGAAAATCAATCACTAATACGTTAATTCACTAGTGAAACTGAATCAATGAATGTTAAACCAAACATTAGTTACCAATCAACCAATAAGTACTGAAATCAAGGCCACTCAACCGTTCTAACTAATACTCAACCATTCCCTAAGTAATCAAACTCTTAGTCATTAGAGAAACAAAGCGTTGTCACTGCAAACCCTGATTAACTTCTGTTCTAAAGCATACATGTGTATATACATGTTTCTTAAGCATAAAATCTATGTAGAGACCTCAAATCATTGAATACTGAGACACTGTCAAACTGAATCTCTAAAATACCGAATCATAAAACCAATAAATCACACATATATCAATACTGACTCATTGAATACCCAATCATAGTACAACATCATTACTCATCAATATACAAAGCCACAACTTAATTAATCCAATCAATACTACCAAACGTATATCATGCTTATCAAGACATCATTGATAAACAACAACAAATATAATAGACATCATCAACTCTCATCATCATCAAGCAACAAATCAAACCCTAGTACATATACACGACCTCCGTAAAACATATCTTTGTATGTACATGATTACCATGCATAACACTCACGTATATATTTGAAAATACTGAATAAATAATCATAGAATTTATAGGCAAAAATAATGAACCATATATTTGTATGTACGTGACCTTATTGAAGAAAGTATGTGTACATATCTTACACTAATGAGACCAATCTTTGTTGTAAACATATCATACTCAAATGCATTCAATCAAATCTTGCATCATTAGATACTTAAACATAAACAAATCAGTGAAGTATAACCATTACTACTCAATGCGCTTTTAGATCTCTCAGATCTAAGCCTTGGCCTCCCTCCCTAGTGCACACCTATATTAGATCACATCACACATAAACATACCATTATTTGCACACATAACTCCCTGATCTCCATCTCCTTATATAACTTTTTCCTTTGCCAATATCTCAAGAAAATCCTTTGGTAATGGAAGTCGTATTCGTTGATGGGATCAAATAGATGTTTTCATCGCAGTCACTATGGGAAATTACCATGGTAGTGCCCCCAAGTATCCAATTTTCCATGGTTCATATTATGTATGTGACTTTTGTTCACAGTACGTGCATATGTACATGACTCTACTTAATAAGGGTCATCCATATGTAACTAAGTTACCATTTTGTTTCCATATGTTTTTAAATGTCAGTACAATTATTTCCATAACCATCATATTGTAACCAAAATGAAATCAAGGATATATTTGACAAGTAGGTTTCTATCAAGGACAACAAATAACCCATAATGCCAACAATCTTCCCTTTTAGACTTGATGACAACCACTTTTTTTTTTTAAAACCACCTACAAAAACCTGCAAACATCAAGTATTCTCTCCCCTTCGACATCAAGGGAAAAGGGTTGAACCAGGCTGAATGAAGTACTTCCCTTGTAGATCTCAATATTGTAAGTCTGATGTGTTGATATGAAGCATGAAATCTACATCCTAACCATGCCCTCCTTGAGCATATGTTGGACCTTCTGAAATTATGCAATTATTACAAGGCTTGAAATACATGGCTAAACAAATATGCCCTTTCCTATGACCAATGATTCTATGCTCCCATGATTACCTCACTCACTGAACATAATGGGCTTACATATTGGACCCAAATTTACATCAATTACCCAAAATAATGGCGTTACATATATAACATGACTCAATCTCAATAGTCCACACTTAACTAAAGTTTACAATGATTACGACATAGGTATTTTCATGACCTTTACATTAAGAGACATATGTAACCATAGACAGGGGTTTCAACAATGAAGTATCTTTGTATCAAAGGCATCATATTCATCAACAACTACCATGCTTCAAATAGCTATTTATGACATAATCATATAACAAATGTAACATAAATAATACCAGCATGAACCTCATCATCAAGAAGAAACAATCAGATAAGAGAGAGTAGTATCGAGCAATCCAATGTGACCAAATATGCAATGCTTCCAAGCATCACCAAGAAAAAAAAGTTTGTGCAATAAATCTATGTCAGCAACTCATCCCCTTGACCCCATTTCTTCAAGGTTGCCACACGCCCTCCATATATAGGAATAACCACAATCCACAAGCAACAATATCAATCTCTTGAACCACAACACCATAGGTAGCATATACAATATATGTGCAAATAAAGAGTACCTCCATCATAAAAAACCATTAAGTAGAATATAACTGATCAACAACATAATCAAAATCTTTAGTGAGAATATTTTATAAACATGCATATTTTCCTTGTCAAATGTATTAAACACTATTAATCAACTTCACCAAATGCAACTCAAGCAACATACAGGCATCATTCATAACTTCTGAACATGAAATGAAACCATCCATGACATAGATACAAAAAAATGTATTTTCAATAGTGAGTAATGAAATAAGACTGATTATTGTAGTAATGAACTCATCATAGACATCATCATGCATAAAGGAGTATTCAAGAATCCCATAATGCCAATAATTAATTATTATAAGCATAACAGATGCTCCCCCTAAACCTGTCCTAACCCTTTACCTTCAATTATGATATTATATCTATCTCATCAATCAATAAACACACCGAAGAAACATTTGAACAATAACAATAAGCTTTTTGAAACAACTCATAAACTCATCATAAACCAAGATCATTCCTAAGAATCATATGGTTGTAATTCACAATTTGTAATAAATTAGAGCCATAATGCCAATAATGATGAAACATATGAGAAGCTCCCCTTGACTTCCTGCCACTTATTTTTTCATCACAAAGAAGCATAAACGACTATATATATTAAAAACCACATATACACGTGACTGTCCTTCATAAGAACTGCGTACAGAATATAAATTGCTAATTTTGATAACCATAACTCACCCTAAACATGTCATGTTTGTTCCTGTTAACATTTTCTTCATTAATGCAACATTAGTATAAAACAAATAACAACATATGAAATCATGATCTAAGTACACATGCATGGCTCCCCTTGAGATCATACTCCATTGATCTTGTGGACCTAATAGTCATCATCATTTCTTCATGAGGTTATGTACCTCACATTCACTTCTGCAGTCACTATTAGAAGTACATTTTTAAGAATAATGGATTGCATTAGGGACAATCTCCCCTATGTCTCTGAATGATGTTTCTTCTTCCTCCAATCTACTTGCAATTTCTAATCATGTGCTTGAATTTGTGGAACTTATCCAATTGTTCTCTTCCATTACAAACTATTGACCTACAATCAGTGACCTTATGCCTAAATGAGTTACAAGAAAAATAGTATCCATGAAGCTATCCTTTGTGCCTAGGGGCTAATGTTGACTTTGATCTGGGAGATTTCCTTTGAGATGTGTGACTTGATTCAGTTTTCTTTTGAAAAACCGTATGTTGGTTCTTGTCATTACATTATGAATATGAAGCCTTGTGGTTTTATCTAATTCATCTCTTCATTAGAGGAGAGTGGTGTTCAATGATAATATTCTCTAGTGATTCAAATGCATTTACACATTTGTTGATCTTCTCATAATATTTCTTTAGTCACAATTTATGATTCTAATTTTTCACAATTATTTTCCTTTTCATGAATTTGTTTTGATAATACTTATATTCTTCTATTGGATGCTCTAATTGAGTCTTTATTAAGTTCATTTCCTGACAATACTACTTTATTTTGTTTTCCAACTATTTGTTGCATCCACATTCAAGGGAAATTTTTATGACAAAAAACTTTCTTGAAGTTTAGAAAACATTGGCGATCTCACTAATCCATAATAGCAAAATATAAAATATTTATTTATATATTGTAAAATTATTCAAATTTATAATGATTTTATATATAGTCGCTATATAATGTTCGCAATTTTTAAGGCAAAATAATTTTATATTCTAAAATTTGGCGAATAGACTTTTATAAAAATTTGAAATTGGAAAATATTTTTGTGGAAAAATCATGGAAAATTAGCCCACTTGGCAAACATTAGACCCTAAAATTTTCCATCCCTGAGTCTACCAATTTCATTTAATGTTTTCATTAAATCGTGTTCTTTACAATTATTTGATTAACTAGTTTATTTATATTCAAGAGCCCTAAATATTTGGTAAGAACTGTTAGAATCTGAATCCGAATGTTACTGATCATCATATGTGCTTTGGATATCTTCATTAGAATAAAAACTTTTCTTAGAAAAAAAACTTATTTTTGGCATTTTTCTTGTCAACATCCTTCCATTTTTCTTTCTTACCATCATTTTCTTTATATTTACATTTGGATGCATAGTGACCTACTCTTCCATGAGAAAAACATTTAAATGAAATCTTACCTTTGAATTTACCCATTCCTACTTGCAACTTTCTCATGAAATTTGCTTCTTCCTCATCTGAAATGTGGATTGTATCTTTAGGATTTTCTTTTTATTTCGTATTATATGTGGCTTTGAAGGTTCCTTCTCTCATACCTGATGTATCTCCTTTACTCATCTCATAAGATTTCAAGATACCATAGATTTTTTTAAGATAAGCTTCTTCAAATCCTTAGTGTCACCTTCATAGCTTTGGAAAAGCCTATCCCATATTGTCTTTGTGGTGCCCAGCTACATGAATTTCACTATATATTCAAACATACTTAATAAATCATCACACAATTTATATGCGACTTCATTGAACCATAAATGCGTATGTACATGAACTTGCTAAAGAAACATGCTTTCATATCTGAAACTATTGAGACCAACATGCACTATAAACATAACATAATGAAATTCATTTGAAGAAATCTTGCATCATTAGATACTCAAACATAAAAAAATCAGTTAAGTATAACCATTAGTACGCAATGCACTTTCAGATGTCTTAGATCTAAGCCTTCTCCTTTCTCCCTGGTGCACATCTATTTGAGAATAGATCACCCATAAATAAACCATTACTTGGACACTTAACTCCCTAATCCCGATCCCCTTTTATATCTTTTTCCTTTGCCAATACTTTGAGAACTTCCTTTGGTAATGTCGTTAGTATTTGTTGATGGGATCAAATATATTTTTTTCACCATAATTACTATGGGAAATTACCATGGTAATGGCCCCTAGTATCCAGTTTTCCATGGTTCATATCATGTACATGGATTTTTTTCAAAGTACATGCATATGTACATGACTCTACTTCATAAGGGTCACGTATGTTTTTTAATCTTCACAATTATCATCCATATGTAATTAAACTTTCATTTATTTTCCATATCTTTTGTAATCCCTATACAATTAGTTCCATAATTATCATATTATAATGAAGTTAACATCAAGGATGTATTTGACAAGTAGGCTGCCATCAAGGACAACACATTAACCATAATTCCAACAATTTCCCTTTTTGGACTTGATGGCAAGCACTTTGGTGTTTGGAAACCACCTACAAACACAAAGTCTTCTCTCCCACTTTTACATCGAGGGAAAAGGGTTGAACCAGGCTAAATGAAGTAATTCCCTTGTAGATCTCAATACTTTAAGTCTGATATGTTGATATGAATCGTGAAATCGACATATTGACCATGACCACCTTGAGAATATGTTGGACCTTATGAAAATATGCAATAAATTAGAAGGCTTGAAATATTTGTCTAAACAAAATGACCTTTCCTATGACTAATGACTCTATTCTCCCATGATTACATCACTCACCCAACATAATGGCCTTACATGTCGGACACAAATTTAAATCAATTTCCAAAAATAATGTGGTTAGATATATGACATGCCTCAATCTCAATAGCCCACAATTGGCTAAAATTTACAATGATTATGACATAGGTCTTTTCATGACCTTTACATCAAGCTACATACATTACCATATACAAGGGTTTCAAGAATGAAGTTTCTTTGTATCAAAGCCATGGTATTCATCAACAACAACCATGATTCAAATAAGTATCTACAACATAATCATCTAACAAAAGTAACATAAATAATGCCAGCATGAACCTCATAATCAAGAAGCAATAAGTAGATAAGAGAGTGTAGCATAATTCTCTCCAATGTTACCAAATATGTAATGCTTCCAAGAATCACCAGGTAAAGAAATATTGTGTAATAAATCTATGTCAACAACTCATCCCCTTAACCATATGTCGTCAAGGTCATCATACTCTCTCCATATATAGGAAGAGCCACAATAATCAAGTAACAATATAAATCTCATGAGCCATAACACCATAGGTAGCAAATATAGCATATGTGCAAATAAAGAGTACCCGAAACATCACAAACCATTAAGTATAATATAATTGTTCAGCAACATAATCAAAATCTTGAGTGAGCAGAACATGCATATTTTCCTTATCAAGTGTATTAAGCAAGATTGATCAGCTTCACCAAATGTAGCTCAAGCAACATATAGGCATCATCTATAGCTTCGCCACATCCAATCCAACCATCCATGACATAGAGACAAAAACATGTATTTTCAATAGTGAGTAATGAAATAAGGCTAATGATAGTAGTAATGAACTCAACATAGACACCATCATGCAACAAGGAGTAATCAAGAAGACCATAATGCCAATAATTAATTATTAGAATCATAACAGATGCTCCACCTGAACCTGTGCTAAATCTTCACCATTAATTATGATATTATATCGATCTCATCAATCAACAAATGCACTAAAGAACCGTTTCAACAACAACAATAAGTTTTTTGCAACAACTCATAAACTCATCATGAACCAACACCATTCCTAAGAGGGATATGGTCATCATTCACAATATGAAATAAATCAGAGCCAAAATTCCAATAATATTTAAACATATGAGAAGCTCCCCTTGAATTCATGCTAGTTATTTTCTCATCACAAAGAAGCATACACAACTGTCTAGATTAAAACTGTGTATACACTTGACCGTCTTTCATAAGAACCATGTACAGAATATAAACTACTAATTTTAATAGCCATAACTCCCCCTTAACATGTCATGATTTTTCATGTTCACATTCTCTTCATTAATGCAATACCAGTATAAAATGAATAACAACATATGAAATTATGATCTAAGTGCACATCCATGGCTCCCCTTGAGATCATACTCCATTGATCCTATGGACCTAAATGTCACGATATATTCTTCATGAGGTTATGTACCTCACATTCAATTATGAAGTCAGTATTAGAAGTATATTTTTAAGAACGATGCACTGTAGTAGGGAAAATCTTCCCTACGTCTCTAAATGATATTCCATCTTCCTCCAAATCTACTTGCAATTTCTAATAATGTGCTCAAATCTGTGGAACTTATTCAATTGTTTGTTTCATTACAAATTATTGGCTTGCAATCAATGACCTTATGCGCAAACGAGGTACAAGAAAAGCAGTATCCATGAAACCATCCTTTATTCCTAGGGACTAATATTGACTTTTATCTCGGAGATTTCCTTTGATATGTGTGACTTGATTTACTTTTCATTTGAAAAACCTTATGCTAGTTCCTCTCATTACATTGCGAATATGAAGCCATGCAGTTTTATCTAATTGTTTTCTTAATTAGAGGAGAATGTTTTCGTGTATAATATTCTCTAGTGATTTCAATGCATTTACCCATTTGTTGATCTTATCATAATGTCTCTTTAGAGTCACAATTTATGATTATAAGTTCTCACAATTCCTTTCCTTTTCATGAAGTTGTTTTGATAATACTCATATTATTCTATTGGCTACTACTAATTGACTCTTTAGCAAGTTCATTTCATTGATAACACTACATTCTTTTGTTTCGCATTTTTTTATTGCGTTCCTGAGTCTATCAATTACATTTAATGTTTTCATTAAATCATCTTCTTTACAACTATTTGATTCACTAGTTTATTGATCTTCAAGAGCCATAAGTATTTGGTAAGAACTGTTATAATCTTAATCTGAATCTTCCTGATCATCATATGTGCTTTGACTATCTTCATTAGAATAAAAACATTTCTTAGCATAAAAAAATTTGTTTGCAACATTCTTTCCTTTTTCTTTCTTATCATGATTTTATTTATATGGAAATTTGTGTGAATAGTGACCTACTCTTCCATAAGAAAAACATTTAAAGGGAATCTTACCTTTGAATTTACTAGTTTGCACTTGCAAATTTATCACAAAATTTTCTTCTTCCTCATCTGAATTGTAGCTTGTATCTTTAGGATTTTCTTTTTATTTCCTTTTGTATGTGGCTTTTAAGGTTGCTTCTCTCATACCTAATGTGTCTCCTTTTCTCATATCATAAGCTTTCAAGATACCATGGAGATTTTCAAGGTAAGGTTCTTCAAATCTTTAATGCCACCTTCATAGATTTGGAAAAGATTATCCCATATTTCCTTTGTGGTGCCCAACTACAACACTTTCACAAACTTAGTTCAACTAATCCTACCAAGATAGTGTTTAATGTCTTTGCATTGTTCTCATACTGCTTCTTTCCTTCTTTATCTATTGGAATGGAGGTTGGGTATTGATATCCACTTTCAAAATATTCCTATACATATGATCCCAATGACTACAAATCCACTCTCATTATGACTTTCCAAAGCACAATGTTAGTTCAATCGAATAAAGTTAAATTTACAGAAATTCTCATTCCGTCTTGCTTCTCCCTTTAGATATCCCTTTAAGTGATTAATCTCCTTCTGAGGAAACTAATTTGATACAAACTATTAGGAAAAATATGGTGGGGGGGGGAGTGAATCAATATTGTTAATTCACTTTATATTTCAGTTTCACATTTATAATTATGTTTTCTATTTTTCTTCATGTAAGCTGCATGTGTACATGAAACTAGTGAATGCAAACAATGTATATTCAGATAACCAATTTGTCATATGTTCCATCAGATGTTGATCTTTAACCAATAAATAATTATTTCATTATCCATTTATTAAGTAGTAATCATGAGCAGCAAATAGTAGATAAATCATCAACACATGAGAATCATATCAACAAATATGAACATCAGGATTTTAGGTTGAAACCTAATGTGGGAGAAAGTTACCATTGTTGTTGCCTCTGTCTTCTTAGTTTATTATAAAGAAAAACTTCCTTACATATTATAAAGGTGCAGACTCTTACTAACACGTAGCACCCCACTATAGGAGGCTACAACCTCCACTTGTTCTCCAACAACCACTAGAAGGGAGCTAGAACCACTTGATCTAGTTTACCAACTCGTACCAGAAGGGAGCACCTACCCCCTGAACAAATTTAGCAGCTACCACTAGAAGGAAGCATTGACTCCCTTACTAAAGGCTCCAACCCTCAACATCTCTCATGGACCATGTTTCATAATATTCCATACTAGATCCACCTCTCTCAAAGACACATCGAAAACATGTTGGCCACCTTTCGTCAAATTTTCGCATTGGACCCATGCCGACAATAATCTCAATACCAACCTGAATACTGAATCTAAGAATCTAAAATACAATCACTGAATCATCACTAAAAGTTAATCACCAATAAGTTGATTCCATGATGAAACTGAATCATTGAATGTTGAACCAAACCCAACTTACCAATAAACCAATAATTGATCAAATAAAAACCATTCAAACATTCAAACTAGTACTCATCCATTCCCTTAGTAATCACACTATTAGTTATTACATAAAAAAAAAAAGCGTTGTTATTGGAAACCTAGATTAACTTCAGAATATATACATGAATTTTCAAAATCGTACCCACATATATACATGCTTCATGTGAATAACATCTGTGTACAAATCTCAAATCACTAACTGCTCAGACACTATCAAACTGAATCACTGAAATATTGAGTCACAAAAACAAATAATCATAGATATATCAATACTAACTCGTTGAATACCCGATCATAATGCAACATCATCACTGACAATTATACCAATCCACAACCTAATCAATCCAATATATACTGCAAGATACAAAACATGCTTATCAAGACATCATTGGTAGACATCAACAAATAGAACAAACATCATCAACTATCATCATCATCAACTAGAAATTAAAACCCTAGTATGTATATGCAACCTCCATAAAATAAATTTGCGTATGTACACAATTACCATGCATAACAGTTGTCTATATATTTTCACATACTGAATAAATAATCATAGAATTTATATGCGACAATATTGAACCATATCTGCATATTTACGCAGAGTTACTGAAGAAACCTTGTGTACAACTCTTAAACTACTAAGACCAACTTTCGTTGTAAACATAACATACATTCTGCAAATTCTTATGTCAAAACACATATCACTTCAAACATATTCAAATGGATCTTGTATCATTAGAAACTAGAACATAAAAAAAGTTAGTCAAGTATAACCATTAGTATTCAATGCACTTTCATATCTCTAATATCTGAGCCTTCTCCTTGCTCCCTGGTGCACATCTATTTCAGATCAAATCACACATGAATAAATGATTACTTGCACACTTCACTCCTTGATATCCATTTCCTTATATACAATTTTCATTTTCCAATACTTCAGGAAAATCATTTGCTAATGCTATTATTATTTGTTGATGGGATCAAATAGACATTGCTGCCATAATCAGTATGGGAAATTACCATGGTAATGGACCCTAGTATCCGTTTTTCCATGGTTTGGATTATGTACATGATCATGCTTCATAAGAGTCATGTATGTTTTTCAATCTTCACAATTGTCATCCATTTTTAAAGGAACTACCATTTATTTTCCAAATATTTTGTAATGGTTGTACAGTTAGTTCCATAACCATCATGTTATAACCAAGTTGAAATGAAGGATATATTTGACAAGCAAGTTGCTATCAAGGACAACACGTTAGCCACAATGCCAACAATATTAAGGAAAAAGAAGGACAATTAAGGAGTGGCCTTGTTGTATGTGCATTTGAATAAGGATATAAGGGGTACATTGATAGTGGATTATCTCATCGTATGTCTAGAAATAAGGATAAACTCATCTATCTCGAAAATAAGAGTGGTAAGATTATTCTTGGAAATGGTATATCTGCAAAGGTACTTGGTAAGGGTAATGGTGATGTTGATATGAAAACTATAGAAGTAGCTAATGTACTATTCGTTGATGAGATAAAGAAAAACGTTCTAAGTGTAAGACAAATAACTACTAAAGGGCATGTACTTGTATTTACATCAAGTGGATGCAAAATTATAGAAGAAGACCATGGAAAATCTATAGAAAAATTATTCAAAATGTCAAAACAATTTATGCTAAAGAAAAATCATGACAGAAATAAGAGGTCCAATTCCTCTTCTTCAGATTTAGAGTAAAATAAGACTTGTTGTAATGTATTTTATTGTCCCTAATACATAATTATAATAGGGAATGAAGAAGTAAATGTGAGGTGCATAGCCTCATGAAAAACAAATAATGTATATAAGGTCCATATATTACTATATTATTCTTTTGGTGATTTATGTGTTATTAATGTTGCATCTGATGAAGTGACTGTAGTGAGGAACATTTATGACATGTTCAGGGGGATTTATGGCCATGAATAATCAACATTTTATATTTTGTATGCATTTCTTATGAAGGACAGTCATGTACATACATGGTTATTGACTTAGAACATTACATATGTTTCTCTATGGTGATAAAGGAGTGGTACAAACTTAGGGAGAGCTTCTCATATGATTCCATCATTTATTTATTGGAATTTTGGATATGACATT
Organism: Pinus taeda; assembly: GCA_000404065.3. Classification (NCBI taxonomy): domain Eukaryota; kingdom Viridiplantae; phylum Streptophyta; class Pinopsida; order Pinales; family Pinaceae; genus Pinus; species Pinus taeda. The sequence continues at coordinate 238,349 of APFE030069331.1, read as the reverse complement.
AGTTTACTACAGTTTGTTGATGATTTCCTTATACTGCTTAAGAATGTATGAAGGAGTATTTGTTCATAATTAGTGATGAGTTGTTGCAAAGCCTTACTACTATTGTTGATTCATCTCTTTGTTGTTGGCGAGAAGGATATAATGTGATCATAATTGATGATGAAGAGTTGTCATAGGTGGAGAATCTCCAATGCTCATAATGGTTCATTGTTGGCATTATAGGTACTCCTCGTTGTGTTATCATGACTATGATTAGTTGATATATATATATATATGTTGTCACTATGTCTTGAGTTGTATATGTTGAAGCTATTGGTAATGCCTTATTATTGTTGTTGTTGTAGTAAAAATCATGATGCACTTGATGAGGAGGATATGTGTGTTATGTTTACCATTGATAATATATTCTCTTTGAAGGACAAAACTTGATGGATGGATGGATTTTTATGTTTGGATATCTTCATTTTTGTCATGGAGCCTCTATATTGGCATATCATGATGTTTGGATATACTTGTTCTCACATGTAAGTGCTCTTTTAATGTTCTTTTGTGTTTCTTTTCTATGTCACATAAATGATGTTGGGATTTTCGCTATACTATGCCAAACTTTTCTTTCTTTTCTTGGATGAAAGGGTATAGATATATATTTCATTAGAATTGCATAACGTTATGGGCCATCTTTGAATAAGTGAATGTTCCTAGAGATATTTCATTGAATTTTTTCTTGAAGTATAAAAACCTTGAAGTAGTATAAAGACCTTGGAGAAGTTCTCCTCATGCCCTAACATGTTACTAATCAAATTTATGATACTTAATGGATTTGCATGGAGATAATATGATGATTTTTTGAGTCTCATATCTTTCCTATGGTGTTTTTGGTCCAAGAGATTTATAAGTTCTTGCACCTTGAGGGTTGTGGCACTTTCTATATGTGGAGAAATTATGTTGTCCTTGATGACATCATGTCAAGGGAATAATTTTTTGACAAAACTTAATCTATGTTGCTACTACTTTTGCTTAGTGCTTCTTTGATGCATTGCATATTTAGCCATGTGTTGATGATAGAGACTGATGTTACATAACCTTATCTGCTTGATGATATATTGCTTCATGACAATGAGGATGTTTATGTTGTCATCATTATATTTCTATTAATAAATGATTATGTTAAAGAAGCCTCTGTGGAGCGCGATGATTTCTAGGGTTGTCATGATTTTTCTACAAATATTTCGTTCACGATATCCTTGATTAAGGATGAAATTTTGCACAAAGCATAAATTGTTGATCATGGATGCCATATTATCATATAGGGCATGCATTGAGGAGAGCACATTTTTGTGCACTTGTAAAAGTCATGCATCACTAGTTTTCTATTTTTCTGGTGTATTTGTCATGAAAAGACTCATGTTGTAATCATATATGGGCTATTGGGATGAAGTCATATATGTGACCCCATTTTTGGGTGATTCATGTGAACATGGGAGCATAGTTTCATTGGCTATAGCAGACGTCATATTTGTTTGAGCCATAAATCCTTGTACTTATATTTCATATCTCTAGAAGGTCCAACATATGGTAAGGGGGATCTTGATCAGTATGTAGATCTCATGGTTCATATCAACAAATCAAACTTATAATGTTGAGCTCTACAAGAGGAGCACATTTGTGAGCATGTTTTTTCCATTTTCCCTTGATGTCAAAGTAGGAGGAGAAGACTTATCATTATGGCTAATGTGTTATCATTGATGGAAAAATTCATGTCAAATATGTCCTTGATGTCAACTTGGTTATAATATGATGATTATACTACTACAAATGACAAGAATGTGTGTTCATGCATTGTAGAAATGAGGGAGTGTATTGATGGTCTTGTATCAGGTTTATTTTGAGAAAGTATGCAAGTGTGAATCTTGAAAAGTATACATGACCCCTTTGAAGAAGAGATACACATGTTTAATGAACATAAATCACGTATGTGATCTTACACATGTAAAAGAGAAAACCAAGATATTTTCCCATAGTAATCACCCATAGTATTGTGTTGGAAACTTCTATTCGATCCTGTCAACAATTACTAGCAACATTACAGAAGGATTTTCTTGTTGTATTGGAAAGAATAAAATCTATGTAAGGAGAAGGAGATCAAGGAGTTAAGTTTGCAACATAATTGAAAATTCATGTCTAATCGGATTTGAACCAGGTGTGCAACAATGCGCAAGGAGAAGGTTAAGATCTAAGACATTTGAAGATGTCTTGAAATAAATGTTTGATTGATTTTCTTGTTGCAAAATGTTTGAATTGTTAACAGTGCAAGATCTATTAAACTGTAATATGAATGTATGCGCAAAAATCTCTCTTTTTGACATAATCTATATGTAGGACATAAATAATTCTTGTCGACAGGGTTTAATGTATGTTAGTACCTGTACGATGTTTTTTCTCTAGAATGTCACATAAATATGCGGATATGCTTCACAGTAGTCATGTATATATTATGAGATAATATGTTTTTTACATGATCTGTGTTATTAACAATATTTTTTTTTCTTTTGCTAATTGATCCATGCATTGAGGTTTGCCTTGCAAAAATAGAATGACTTGGTAAACATGCTTTGGTATTCAATATTTTATAATGTGGAAGTTGTTTTTATGAATGATATGTACATATATATGCAGATCTAGTTATTTATAATCATGTACATATTCTGGATTAATTATGAATAGGGATTTTGTATGACAAAATTCCATTACAGAGGCTCTAAGATTAATGTGGTATTTGGTTGTGCCTGTTGAATATGAGTATGATGTTCGGTTTGGCATTTGATGAAAAAAGAGTTTGATTTAGACTTGACTTGGTATATCAATGATTAGTTGTCAATTGGCATGATCTAGTTTAAGTAATTTAGTATTGGTATTTATATATTCAGCCGTTGGTTTAATTATTCACTGATTAAGTTTTTGTATTCTTCGTTTTGAGTTATATACACAGGTATTATGCACAAGATGTGTATATATGAAAATACCCAAAATGAAAGTCGCATATATACTGTGACTATCCATTTTCAATCTTGCTTGGTCAAGAAAATGATTTGGTTATATATTATTGGATACTAATTGTTAAGGATGTCTTCATTAGGACATTCGGTATCTTACAATATTGTTTGATGGCTTGATATTGGTTATTGATGTTGAGGTTGATTAGTGATTGGTTTATTGGTTTTTTGGTTTTATTAGTGATTAGATGCAGAGAAAATACTGGTATTTATTGTTAAATATTTGCTTTCATAGTGGTTAATTGGTATTGATCATAATGTTGGGTGTGGGTCCAGTTTGAAAATTTCATGAAAGGTGGCCTGCATGTTTTAATGGTTTGAGTCAAGTGGATCTAGTATGAAATATTATTAAACATGCTCCATGAAGGGTGTTGAGTGATGGAACCTTCAGTAAGGAAATCAAAGATCACTTCCAGTGGTAGCTAGTAAACTTGTTGAGGGAGTGGAGATTTCTTTCTTGTAGAGCCAATAAATGGTCAAGGTATTGTTATCTTCCTTCTAGTGGTGTTTGAGAACGATTGGATGTTATATATTACCTATAGGTGGTGTTTCTAACATGCTAGCAAGGTCATGCCATACAAAATTATAAGGAGATCTTATTTATAATAATAAAATGACGGAGACACATCAATGGTGGTTTTTTCCCACATTGGGTTCACCTAAAATTATGTGTCCATATGTGTTATGTGTTTCCTTTTATGTTATGATTTATACTCTTACTACTCATAGTTACTGCATAATGATTGACTAAGGAAATAATATGGCATTTGTTAAGTTATGAACTGTTGGAATTTGTAAAATTTGGTATATCATGATATACACAACTTTCATTCAGTAAAGGTGCATACACATGTGGATTTAAAATTGAATATTATTTTAAATACAAATATCGATTCACCCCCCCATTATTTTTCCTAACAAAGAACACATACCAATCTAGGTGTTTTGATCGAGGCATTAGAGTTAGTCCTTTAAAAGAAATTCCTACAAGTTTTGACTTTTTTTCCATCAGGACATGCAACACCATAGGTGTGGGGGGAATGTTGAACATCTGAATTTTCATCCTTTTAAAAATCCATTTTGTTGTTTCCAACCATTTTGTTACATATTTTCACTTCCTTCCATCTTCTTTATGAATTAAAAGGTCATCGAGATCATGGAAGTATAATAAAAAGGTAATCATACATCAATAGCTTAGAATGTATGTTTTCTTTACGAAATTGGTTTAAAATATGTTGTAGCTACTAAATCATGCTCTTTTTGTAGCTAGCCTAAATTTTCGAAGCCAAATTCTAAGTTCTACAAGTTAGATCATGATAGAAGATGACTAAAGAAAATGAAAAATTGCCAAAGGTCACCTATATAAACATTCACCTACTGACCACAAATGGGAGCTCACAAAATAAGCATGGCTCATTGGTCAAACTTATGGTTATCAGGTCTATGGAATAAATGGTTCATGTAGGATATCGAGAAACCATCTCTACAATCAAGTGAGTATGGAGATAACAAACGAGCAAGATCTAAAGACCTGAGTTTAAGTTGATGATGTGTCAATGGATTCCTTCTCATGATTTTCTCCTTCAATAGAAAATCATAAGAAGAAAAAACCATATTTTGATATAGAAGCTTAGATGTCAATTCCAGTTCTCAATTATAGCCAATAACTACTTAAGTTGCTAATTTTGAAACCATTATAAAAACATTTCATTTTCAAAGGGAAAGATCCAATTAAGTTCAACGTTATTATTATCATTTATGTTGTAAAATATATTTTCACACTTCAAGTAACAAAAATTTTGTTCCGGAATATTAATGATTGTGTTGGTGATTCAAAGTCTTGTGGTCTGAGTTTTTACATATCACACTCACTAGGATGGCCCCTTGAGGATGCCTGAGAGATAATGCAGATGTCTTTCATTTTTTTTTAATTCCTAATGCCCTGCAATTAGATTAGAATTCACTTCATTTGTTTATTTAGTTCAATTAAATGTTATGTTTTACTTTAACACTTTATCCTTTCAATAAAAATTTTCACTTATTCGCCTTGGTTCTTTATAGATCGAGTGCTTGAGAATAATCAAAGACACCAAAAGATTTCATTTAATTGTTTTCTTTTCTTAGTCCTATATTTACACTTATTTAGGTCATGGCTAATTCTAGTACAAAATGCTCACATCAATAATATTTTGATGTTCTAGAAATTTTTCTCTCTGTTTTGTAGAATGATTTTATTCCAAGTATTGTAGGCTTCAAAACTTTGCTTTCATGAATTGATAGTTTAGATTTCTTTCAAGTCATAAGGTTAAATTTTCTTTCAAACTTTGATAGAATAGAATTTCTTCATTGATTTCGTAGGAATAGATTTCAAAGAATAAGTTTTTCAAAAATTCCATGGGATATTTTTGTTTTCAAGTCATGTAGATTAAGTTTCCTTTCAAACCAGCAGTAGAGTAATTTTTTCTTTCAAAGTTCAATAGAATAAATTTTCATTTTCTTGTCTAACAAAAAAGAATTTGAAGATTCCACATTAGCTCAGCTTGCTTTGAATTCATTTAATTTCCAATTCTTGAATTTTATTTAGTCCTCTAAGACATAATGTGTGCATATGCTTAACAATATCCCGTCATAAATAGGTTTAATTTTCAACTTGCAATTAGATTACTTTCGTTTTAATTAAAAGTTGATCACCTAGCATATATTTTGCAAGTGTGCTTCCCAAGTTCATGAACCCTAGATTTATTATTTAATCTAAGTAATTTTATCAACAATTAAGTTACCCAAAAACATCCTTACCCCTCACTAATACTATATTCCCCACCATCAATACAATGCGGCTTATCAAATTGCAATCTTCATCAATGGAAATCGTGCTCACTTCCATCAAATTGTGATTTGTTTCAGTGAATCATGAGTTCTTGTTCGCCTTATCACATCATCATTCACCTAATATTAACTCTTCATAAGAGATTCATTGTACATAAATCCATCGTTACTTTGTATTTCATTGGTTTTGTTGATATTATTTATAAGGAAATGTTTGATTTTTCAAAGTTGATATGTGAGCCATAGAGGATTTTTCTTGCTATATCTAAATATTTTTCATTATGGTTGGTCTACAATTAGTAGAGTGGAAATTCCACCCCACTTGGTGTCTAAAATGATAGCAATTATGATCCTCATGGTTGTCTAACCTTTTATCATGCCATCTATTTCATAATTGTTACAATCTCAATTGTGGGATGTGGTGATATCACAGTGCATTCAAATTGGGGTCATGATGTCACTTTATTTACCATGTTTCCTTTGAAATAATATGACCTTGATCATGTTGGTGTTATGGTGGCTTCAACTATTTTCTTAATGGAAATCAACAACCTACAAATCCTGATCGAGTGGATGTAACACAATTTGTCTACACATTAAATGTTCACAAACATTATGGTCCAAAGATGAGATTTGTTGTAAAAATTTTTAAGTTGAATAATGAGGATAGTGCCAATTAATATGATGTAGAAAATACAATTGATATTATTTACCCAGAAGCTACCAGTTTCGAGTTGCTCACTTGTAGCTATGATCTTAAAATCTTGCCAATGTTTTGACCAATTTGTTAAAGTTTGGTATGGATATCTCTCTTGGATTTGAATGTTTGATGTGGAAATATTCTACTGGGCTTAAGCAATAAGCATTTCTAGGGATATTACCATCTCTCTTTTACATAAAAGAATTTTTTTTGAAAAGGTTGTAGAAGTCATTCGCTGAAAGCACCAAGTTACTCTTTTGGTCTTGATATTTTGATGGAGTATATGGCAAGGGGCATAGTGTTATATCTAAGAACGTAGAATACTTCATCTACTTATGTTTCTTTATTTATTATTTAAGGTATTTGGGTTGCAGAGGAGGTTTCCATATTTGGAAAACAAGTTTCTTTTCTTTCTTCATGCAAAATATTTCTTCTTTCATAATCCCTAATGGAAAATTTGACCAAATACAAGATAGTGAGCTGTTAAAGGAAGTCAAGAAATGCATACTTATTCAAATTAAAAGATCCATGGACACCAACAAAATGATCTCCATCTCTAGTGATCATTGTATGAGGAAATTTACTTATGGGTGTTTTGGATCACTTACAAGATTTGGATACTAGAGTGGATATGAGGGTAAAATACATTACATTATTTTGATCATCCATGAACAAAGTCAGACATCTGACAGCTTTCTCATTAACATGGATATTCATGTTGGAACAAGGAAACACATATTTCCACTTGAGGAAGAAATGTATATTGCAATAAGTTGGAAAACATCATAGAAGTGGGAGAAACCTGAACCTCTGGAGGGACATGTCACAATGAAAAATTTGTCCAACAGAGCCATGATAGTATTCAATATGAACACACCACAATTTTTTTTATGCATCTAGGGAGAGTGGCTAGTTATTGTTTTTTATCTCATAGGCCATCTTAAAATTCTAAATATACCAAATCCACTAGAAGTTATTTTGCATCATCATGAACTGGTTTCTTATAAATATGGTTGCATTTGAAAGTTTGAAAACATTTATTCTATAAAAGGATCACCTTTTTGTTATCTCTATCGATTACGTACTAGAACAATGAAAATAGAAAGAGTTATCATATTGACTCAATGGTGTCAAGAGGAACAAACTAATGATAAAAATAAAACGTTTGTTACATCAATAACATTATACGATATCAACAATGTTCGCATAGCTAAAATGGTTGAACAAAAACTTCATCCAATAGGGGATGAAGTTGTTTTCGAGTTACAATAGGAAGTTGAAATTCATAACCTGAGGCCTAAATTTCTTATGAGCAAGGGAAGGTTTGATTATGAAGTATATTTTAGGAGTTGAGATGAAAATTGCAAGATTTCACCTTCATATGTTGAAGGAAAGCATTTTATTCCTACTGCACTCAAATTTCTACTATATGTGGCATTTTTATACCAAAATACACTTATGAGGAAGTTCTTATCATTGGCGTAAATGCAATGGGTACTGAAAACAATCAATCTTTTCTTAAGAAAATTGACAAACATCCATTCTAAAAGGTTGTGTAGGAAGAACATTTATGGAGCTCTTTTAGATGCCTTGAAAACCTAAAACATTCTTGTATTGGCACTTTATGGGATAAAAAACACACACTACCTAATAGTTTCATATGTAGATATCAATCCTCAACGTATAGAGATATTGGTGGCTAGAGGTTTCATGTTTTTCATACATTCTTGAAATTTCATCAAAAAATTCTCATACAATATAGGTTGATGCCAAAACTGTCCATAATGTAGAAGAATTAAAATTATTAATGAGGCACACAAGAATGTTGTTGGAAACCCATATTTGATTAGCATATGATAATGAAATGAGTAACTTTTTACTAGTCAAATTTAGGAAATGGTATTTACAATTGCATATAGCTTCCAGATCTCAACCTTATTTACATGTACTTCTCTAGAAACCAAAAGGGTAAGTCTAATGGGTTGCTACATACAATTAGATCTACATTACGAAATGTGTTACTAGGTTTGACCAATTGGAATGAAGTTTCATACATGAGAGTAAGTCTTGTAGAATTGTTTCATCAAAATCCAGATATGAAATATTGAAAAACTACAAAATTACATCCTCTACATGACAAGAGAATCATGAGATCCCTATCACATTTTCTACATTATGGCACATGCCTTGTACATGATATCTCTAGAATATGCATTTTAAAGATATTTTAAGATAGGAAAATTACATTGAAGCATAGGAGAAGACTAGAGTTATAATGAAATCAACATTCCAAGGATATAAGCTTCACCTAGTCCTTCAGTTCTAATTATATTAAGCACTCTCATTCATGATAAATGAAAGGATAATTGTTACCTATTTTCCTATTTTTGTTGAGATAAAATGTTTCCATCTTGTATCATAATTATTGATCGTGTATTTGTAGGTTGAAGTTTTCAAGATAATTGTTTCATGGATATGTGATCTTAATTAGAAATAATCGATTGATAGGCTAACCAACACCAATGTTTGCCCATGGCATGGCTAGAGCATCAAAGGATCTCAGAAAGTGAAACATACCTCTTACAAGTTTCCACCTCAAAGATTGTGGCATTTCCTCTTCTAATATTCTGAATATTATCTTGTCATCAAATTATAAGATCATGCACAAGTGCATATGATTGTAAAATTTATGAAGAGTGAGTGAGTCACTGGGAAGTTGCATAGGTCATAGGGGATTTGAAGAGTCATGGGGTAGGTGAATTTTTCCTATTTCCTATAAATTTACCCTCATGCATCATTCGAAACGAACTTTTAATACTTAAGTGAGGGTAGAATTAGAGAGTTGTTTAGTGTTTAGGGAGCTAGAAGCATTCTTAAATTAGCAGATAGTGAGGTCAGTTGTGGTGAAGCTAGGGTTTTGCATTGAATATGGTATGAGTAGCATATGTTCAACTGTTTGGATTTGATGGACGTGTACGACATGTACTTGAATTTTCAACATGAATAATGAGTAGTTCTTCACTTTTGACATTGATTCTCATGGATCTTTATAATGGTTGTATTGGCTATCTAGTATTTCCATGGTGTTTGTATGTGTGCTTTCATTCAGGTGATGCTTATGAACTAATTCGTAGTTGTTTTATGTGTGTATGGTTTTCAATATTTTACCTTTTATTCCATGTTAACACTTGTAACATATTACAAACTAATTTGTCGTTAACATCTAACACTCTCTTAATTGTATAACTCTAATGGTTTTGGCTAGCTAATTCCTCCTTGAGATGTAATTCTTATTATTTTGTTTCCTTGTTATTGTACATGCCTTTGTGGCTTTATCAATCATCGGTTGATTTCATTCCCATTTCCATGGAATTTCATTTTTTTCATCATGTTAACATCTTTACATTTTGATAACCAATAATGAAACTATCATGGTGGTAGTTCATCCCACATATCAGGTGAGGCTCCTATCCCAAATTATTTGAGGCCTCATTGGGACAACACATTGGGGAGACCCCCTAACAATTAGTGAGACATTTTTCCTTGTCAACACCCACATAACTCTTAACCACAAAACCTTATAAATGTGCATTGGAAATTTGTCATGTCACTTGAGATTTAAAGCATAGGGGTTTGATGATAAAAGTGTGAACAAGGGAAATTAATAATAAATAATACCAATGAAGGACACCTACTATCATGGAACATATAGAGGACATGCATTAATATAATGCAAATTTAGGATAGGTGAATCTCGGTAAAAAGTAGAAATGTTGTTTAAATAGGTCAATTGTAAAAGTATGTCTACATGACAAATTTATGGATGACTAGAAGTTAGAGCATCTATTTAATGGTGCATATAATGATGAAATAAAAATCCAACATATCAATTATAGAAATCTTAGGGAACTAAACATGGAGGAGTATCTAGAAGGTTCCTTCCATAATAAAAAAATGAGTGATGATCCATGGTGATGAATAACTAATAGGACAACAAAATACAGACTATAATTAAAAAATGAGGTTGAACAAAAACAATGAAAAAGATAAAGGAAATTAAATAACAATGATTACCAATCAAATTTAGAAATTCGGAAGGAAAAATAGAATGGATAGGTGGCACACACGAAAATTAGACATATTGGAAAAAATTATGGCGTGGGTGGAGGCTTGAGCAAGTGGTAGTTGGTGAGAATCATTTAGTTCTTTTAGAAGAGGTATATGAATGATTAAGAGGGAAATAACATTAAAATTATAGCTCTTCTGAATTTAATAGAGGCGTGAGAGGTTGGATAATTTGATTAAGCAAATTTGTAGTGTTATATTGTGGTTTAATTTTATGTAATTAATTTATTTGTTATTCTAGTGCACTTTATATAATGGAAAAATACTATAGTGATTTATGTAATCGAAGTGGTTTCTTTTTGTTTCATATTACTTTGAATTTCAAGGAGCCATAGCCATTTCACACCATGTAGGAATCACATTTGATATAGGAGCATCCTTGGGCTCATGCAATCAACATCAAATATTTGATTTAATATGCATTAAATATTGTTTAGTTATTTAACTTGGTAGGAGAAATAAAGAGGCCATTGTTAAAATATAATCAATGTTTGCTATAAAAATGAAAAAGACAAATACCTAAATGGTAAATATGAACAATCAATACGAGATTCGTCTCGAGCTACCCTAGGAATCCATAAAGATAACTCAAGAGGAGGTAAGGAGTTGCAAATGTTGTTGGGATGCCCCATAAATTTAAGAGTCTAAGGTAAAATTATAGATATTGAATCATAAAACAAGAGAGATTTAGTAGTTTTCATAAGGGAAGAGAAGGTTCAACTCTAGGCCTACAATTGAGTAGACAGGACTAAATATCAACTTGTTCTTAGAGAATTTTGATATTATCCCTTATTATGATCATACTCTAGATATTGTGCATTGTGGAGAGACCAAGTCCACCATATTGTACTCTATATGAAAATTTATGTTATTCCATAACAAATTAATTTGTTTGTTTAATGTTGTTTATATTATTAATTCTCTGATATTTAGGTATGTAGCATTTGCACATCGTGATTTTTTAAGTAAGCTACTTCCATACTTTTTCAACATTGATAGTGTTGATATATTTATGCAATATTTTACAAAATGAGAGAACTTGTTTGATGCATGAAGTCATACCAAAGCAAGGTTTAGCTCTAGTTAATAATTTTTTGAAGTATAAAAAATATTTCTCTTTTAAGAGTTGTATTCGATGCGATAAATTCCTATGTAAGTGTGGAAGCAAGGAGACCTAATATATTTTTTTTTCAAATTTTGGGTATTTGAAGACAAGAGGTGGGGGATATTACTGAAAAAAATAGGCCTTCGAGTGGTATTTTGGTCGAGGACCACATGAAAACTTACGATTCCACCATGAACAAAAATAGGTTGAGGAAGTGTGAGGAAGCAAGTATTAGAGGAATTGAGGAGGAGAATTGAATAATTAGAGAACAAACAAATTGAGGATATTTAGAGTTCTTGTAGATTGAAAATAAAAAATGAGATGTTGGAAAATAAAAAATGTTGATGAAATAAATTGATCCAAGCATTTGATTTCATTTTTGAAGGATAGAGACAATGCGAGGATGGAAGTTCACTTCTACAATGGGAATATAAAGGTAGAGACTCTCATGGATTATATAGTTGAACTTGATATATGATTTGAGTATGAAAACGTATAACACCTGGATAGAGGTTATTTTGCAATAAAATAGTTAAACGGGCATGTTGCACACAATTTGGATGTTGTGTAGAAAGACAATTTGGAAAATCTAGAGACTTTGAAGAAAATAGTGAGAAAGATCGTGAATACGTTCTTGGTTGTTTACTACAATAATGCTTTCGTGGATAATAACAAAACTTGAAACAACTACATTAATCTACTTTAGAGTATATAAAATAATTCTTCAAAGTATCACTCAAATTGAGACTTAAAGAGTTGGAGTATCAAGTGGTAGCATGGTATTTGAATGGATTGGAATTATAGATTTACATGAGATGAGTAGCCCTGAATATTAAATCATCGATGAATTATATCAGTGTAACGACTGCCACCCCTTGGCCACCTTGAGACATGAGAGGGTTATTTGTTTACCCAATCCAATTTTTTTTATGAAGGTGGGGTTATAAAAAATGTATGTTTTACAAGTATTTGGAATTTAATTTTAACACTTTCGTTGTGACTAGCTCCCTGAGAGCTTTCGAGGGATATAAAATTTATCTCAATTTGAGTCTTGGATAAAATGTTATGACCATTAGAAATTTTTGCCCTATTAAGAGAGGTCGTGTCATTCCAAGGGCACCATGTGGCACCCACATGGACCCTGCCAGGACTTCGTGGCACTGCCTCATCACTATTGTGGGGTTTCGGACCTTCATTGATGTAACCGTAGAGAGACAACACTATTACCCTCTCCCCCATTATAAAACATTGTTTCACAATTTTAGGCATTGGGTTGTCTCCTAGTTACCAGGGTTCCAAGACTAGAACCATGGATGGATCAAACTAGCCTTCACTTCCTATCATGTTTTAGAGTTTTCAATGCACGAATGTCATGGAAGTGGGTGTTCCGTGGTGGGAAAGGTTTGACATAGAAACTAAGGTGTGGTCAACATAACTTTCATTGATGACCCCATTGCAAATTCTCTAATGCATGAATTTCATGATGGTGGCATTTCTCTAGTGGGTATGGTTCCAACACCACAACCATATTTGTGATAGCATGTAAAACTACTTTAATGAAATCAAATAGATCACACAATACTACATATTGAGCGAATTTTTTTATAGCTATTTATCTCTCTTGTGATAATCATTCATAGCTATAGTGATTTAAAAGAGATTTCGGGAAATGTCGAACATTTCAGATTGTATTTTTGACGTCTCCATGATCATCATAATTTTGATGCAAATCATTGTTGCAATTCGTGGCAGCAACATTTTGATGATAATTGTTGTCACATGTCATTTGAAGAAAACATGTTTGTGACTTAAAAAATTTTAACTTTAAGTCATGGAAATTGTGACATTTAGGCATGGAAATTGAGACATTTAAGTAGAAATTTCAACGTTGTGGCGTGGAAATTGTGACATTGAGGCATGGAAATTGTGGCATTTATGCGTGGAAATTTTGATGGTTAGGCATATAAATTGCAATGTTCATGCATAGAAATTGCGATGACTACATGTACTGCAATGGTTATACTAGTGTCACAATGCTGATAGACTGGTTGTTTAAAAAAAAAAAAATCACTACTCTAACAATATGTGTATATGTGAATATGGTAGTTTCAGGGCATGGTACTCTATTCAATGACTCTATATCATTTTCCATGTGCTTGGATCACAACAATCTTTGTGTTCCTCATGATGTTTTCTCTTTTTTTCTTCCAAATCATAAATATCGAGAATCATTGGATATCCTTTGATGTTTTACTGTAGCGATTGGTTCTTACATCCTTATTCCTTTTCAATAGAATTATGAATTACATAGGAATATTGATGGAAGCGTGGGGTATGAAACCATAAGTATTTTCACTTACAATATAAAAATTGTATTTAAAATCTTATTAATATAACTCCAAAGGCCTAAGCCTTATCAAATCATTTCCAATGTGACCTTGTGCTCAAAGCCAAAGTCTTAAGTTACAACTCAAAATCTAATTGAACAAATTAGACATAGGGTTTTGTGATTTTCGATGTTGGTATTTGTTTCTGCTCCAGTGAGGCTATAGGGGCAGGGTTTAATCCTTGTGCCTGTGCTCTATTGGCTAGTTCCAATAATTCAAAATAGCTTGTGGCTTTGGCCCTCTAGTGTCTACGTTGCTCCTTGCAACCTTTAACCTTGCATTGGGTAACTATTTTACTTTGGTTGTCGCTTTGACCTTGCTGCTGTCAAGCTGTTCTGAAATTTTGTGTATTAGTTGGTTATTGTATTTTCTTGGCCTGATGTTCTGACAGGTTCTTGGTCCCTTCTCGAGGCAACTCAGGCCTCTACATGACTAGTAAGTTTTCTGTTTTTTTTTTTCTTTCAATTCTTTTCGAGTTTCCTCTAACCCTTCTGCTCCTTCCTCACAAGGCTTCTTTTTAGAGTTAGCTTCTATAATGTCACTATCTGTGTGGTCTATTTTCCCCTTCTCCTAGCTTCTAGCCATATTGTGTCATACAACCTTGGTATTGAGAGAGTGACTTCACCTTCGCTACGATGTGAGCTTACTCGACTCCTCCAAGGTAAATTGTTCAATCTAATGCTGTTCAATTTAATCTTCATGCAACTTTGCTATCATTTTCAATTACTTTGGTTGTGGATCTAGTTCTTTGTCTTTGTGCTTTTGTAGGTGATGTAGCGTAGATAGCCTCCAGTTGCACCTAGCTTCTTCAGCAACTTTGTGTAGATAGGGTAGAGTATTCCCTTTCATATTTCTCTGTTTTAAATTGATTTTTCTTGTTCTATGTTGTTTGTGAGCTTCAACAGTTAATAAACGAGATGGGCTTTTAGCCTCCCTTGCTCTAGCTTGATATAATTTAAATTTTGTTAAAACCATTATAGGGTTTGGTATTTAGGCCTCTTTCATCCTGATGTTAGCCTGAATAGGTTGTTCACTTATCGTGGTTTCTATTGTTCCTGAGACTTTGAGGAAATAAAAATATATGCGACTATTTAATTGTAATTTGTAAATGATATTTTCACCTGTGCTTGCTCTCCTCATTTGTCATTCAGTTTATTTTGACTATATTTGGTCCTCGCTTCTAGGTTTGTAACAACTTATTTGTCAATCTTGTTTCAACATCTATATGGTTTCATGTCCCTCTAAACTATCATCTTAAATATAGAATGTCTCGCACAGAAAAGAAAACAACTTTTATTTTAAAGTATAAAAGTAACCATTACACACTTGCTTTCTCACAAAGAAATTTATCTTCCTGACTACTCTCTCCCTCTGGATGGCCGACCCTCACTTTGTGGTATAGCTTGGTTTGAATACCTTGCCTGTAACTCCATATAGTTGAGAAACTGTCATTCAGTTTTCTGGAACTAATTAACTAATTAAACTAACTCTACTAACTAATTATTCCTAATTTATTCTTTAGCTTTGGAAAACAAAAATTACAAGGCTGTGTTAGCATGACCTTCAGCCTTGAAGGCAAAAATTAAAATTAAAATGCTCTCATGACCAATCAAAGATAACAAATGCTTAGCTATAGTTGTAGCCCTTCAATTGGATGCCCCTACATCAGGATCCCGTGGTAAATTAATCTCATGGATCCTACCCATGAGATCTTCGATAGAGTACACGGTGCCTTGAATTCAAGCAACATCTAACCAGGAACTATCCTCCATTGGAATATTCTTCCACTTCACTAGATATTGCAAATATTGTTTTTTCTGTGTCTTCCTAGCTATCTTTGTGTCCAAAATCTGTTTTATCTCCCAAGGTTGTGCTAATGGCATCTTCTTAATCCATGATTCTTGCTCATCCTGGGTGTCCCGTGTTCATCTTTCCAAACTGTCTTCCACATCAAAAACAACATATGGGTATAGATCAGCCATATTAAAAATTGTCGAGATTCTGATTCTCGGAGGTAACTGCAACTCGTAAGAATTTGCAGAAAACTTTCTGAGGATTTTACAAGGTCCATTTTTCTTCATCCTTAGCTTGTTGTAGTCTCCTTTAGGAAACCTTTCTTTGAATAAGTGTGCTAGTACTAGGTCTCCTACCTCAAATTGTACCTCCCGTCTTTTCAAATCTGCTTTCTGCTTATATTTGTGGCTATTGTCTTGTAGCTTCTATTTGACCTACTCATGAAGATCGTTGATTTCTTTTACGAAATATTCACCATCAACACTTCTGTGATCCAATAGTCCCAAGTCCCTCAACTCAAATATCCCATGTGGGTGTATTCCATAAAGGATTTGGAAAGGGCTTCTGCTTGTACTTCTATTGGGTGAGTCGTTATAGGGAAATTCTACTTGTGCAAGCACACAATCCCATTGTTTGGAATTCTCACCAACCAGACTCAGTAAAATCCCTACACTCTGATTCACAACTTCAGTTTTCCCATCTGTCTGTGGCTGATAAACAGAGCTAAAATTGATTTTGGTGCCTAACATCTTCCATAATGTTTTCCATAAATAGCCTGTGAACTTCACATCCCTGTTTAAGATAATGGATTTCGGTAATCCATGTAATCTAACTATGTCTGAGAAGAATAGGTGTGCTACATGTGTGGAATCACTTGTCTTCTAGCATGGAATGAAATGTGCCATCTTGGTGAAATGGGCCACCACCACCATGATGAAATTGTAACCCTATTGTGTCTTTGGAAGACCCAAAACAAAGTCCAAATTGACTGAGTCCCAAGGTCTTCTTGGAATAGGTAATGGTGTATACAACCCTATGTTTTGACTGCATCCTTTTGCATGCTAACAAATCTTGCACCTAGTTATAAATATTTGTACATCCCTTTGCATCCCTGGCCAATAGTAGAAATGACTCAGCTGTTCCAAAGTCTTATCGACACCAAAATGTCCAGCAAAACCACCACTGTATTTTTCCTTAATCAATTTCTCCCACATAGAACACTCTAGAACATGCAATTGTCCTCCTTTGAGCATCAATCCCTCCCACAAGTTATAGTCCAACCATGGGCTATTGTCCCTCAAGAGTGGATTTTGGCAAGCTTCATAAGCTTCCTTAAAATCTGTATTTGTTCCATACAAGTCCTTAAGGTGCTCGAATCCCAACACTTGTACTGTGCTTGCTTGCAAGGTCAAACTTCTTCTGCTTAATGCATTTGCCACCTTATTAGATTGACCGCTGATGTGTTTTAAAACAAATGTGAAGCTCTGCAAATACTCCACCCATTTTGTGTGCTTATGATTCACATTGTGTTGTTGCATAATGTACTATAGCATTGAACTGTCTGAAAACAAGACAAATTCATTAGCTAATAAATAATGTCGCCTCGATGACTGCAAAAAATTCCTTATCATATGACGTGTACTTCTGCCTGCTCTCATTCAACTTTTCACTAAAATATGCTACCGGATTATCTTCTTGACTGAGCACTAAACCAATGGCTGTCCCACTGGCATCATAACAAACTTGAAAAAGTTTGTTGAAATCTGGTAGCTTCAAGACTGACTGTTTAGTAATATTTTTCTTCAAACGCTGAAAGCTATTTTCAGTAGATTTTGTCCAATAAAAAGGTTGATTTTCCTTCCTAATGGTATCCACCATAGGTGCACAAATACCACTGAAATTTTTAATAAACTTATGATAGAAACTCGCCAATCCATGAATACTTCGCACCTCAAACAGACCTTTAGGAGAAGACCAGCTAACTATACATGTAATCTTCTTTGAGTCCATCTTCAATTCATTTTCAGAGATTACAAATCCTAGATAAATCAGTTCTTTCTTGAAAAAGGAACACTTTTTAATATTTATCAACAATTTATTTTCCAATAATTTTTCTCGTACATAACTGACATGTCCAAAATGCTCCTCCCTAGTCTTGCTGAATATAAGTATATCATCTAGATATACTATCGCAAATTTTCCTCAGAATACTTTCAACATCTCATTCATTAAGCGCATGAATATGCTGGAAGCATTACTCATCCCAAATGGCATAACTAGCCATTCATACAAGCCTTTGTTGGTCTTGAAAGTCATCTTCCACTCATCACCTTCTCTGAGCCTGATCTGGTGATAAGCGCTCTTCGGATCTATCTTTGAAAAGTATGTTGCCTCGCTTAAAACATCCATCATATCATTTATTTGAGGTAAAGGAAATTGATACCTAATGGTGATTTTATGGATCGCTCTAGAATTATTACACATTCGCCATTCTCCTCCTTTCTTGGGGGCTAAAACAGTCGGAACCACACAAGGGCTCAAACTTTCTCGAATCAATCCCTTATCCAACAAATCCTGTATTTGTTTTCTAATTTCCTCATTATCCTTTGGACTCATCCAGAAAGAAGCCTTGTCTGGTAAACTGTCTCCTAGAATGAAATCAATGTGGTGACTGATGCTTCGCTTGGGCGGAAACTTATTAGGTAGATCATCTACCACAATATCACTGAATTCTATTAGATGATCCAAAAATAAATATTATCACACGTTATTAAGTTAGAATAAAATAATTATTAATATAAGATATTAAATTAATAATTATTAATCTAGATTTTTTAATTACTTAATGGATACATTTAGAATTAGTATATTGTTGTAAAAGATATGACTCTACAAATGTGCCGCATCTTAGGCTCTATTTTAGGAGAATTGTTAGTAGGATTATTTAAAAAGCTTTTATTGTAAGTGTACACTTGTTATTGCATAAGTGATCCACAATTAGAGGTAGTTAGGACATTGAGCTTATAAATATCTCATTCAAAATTGTTTGGTTGTTCGGGTGTAAACTCTTGCAAAATTCCAAATGTAATTCTTTTTTTTTATTAATAAAATTACGTATCTGAGGACACTTCTACCATTATTGCGGTATTAGAGCTCCAGTAATGTTGCAACTAATGTGAGGAGGAGATTCTAGCTCTGCAAGTTCTTGGAAAACTCCATTGAATTGATCAACAAATGATTGCATTCTAGACTATGAGAACCTAACACATTAGAAGCAATGTATCCCGACCCAACAAGAGAAATACGAAGTTGATAGCGAATTAATCTAGCTAACTGAGAAATTATCTCAGCACTACTATCGATATGCCAATCTAGTTCCAGCTGTCACATAAAGGATGAACTCCTAGTCTATGTTGAAAAAGAGAACCTTGTTTCTATTCATGCCACCAACTGTAAATACTCCAACATCATCCAACACTGAAATAACCTTTTCCTTACTATCATCATCAAAAACCCTTTCTATTAGATATATATCACAGCCTTTTGCAATCTCTAACAAAACATCCACAACAGTGGGCCTCACAACAGCATGCTCCAGTGGCTCTTCTGGAGTAGACTCCTCAAATACCGTACCAAGCAACTGGCATGTAATATTTCAACCACCATTCAGTTTCTGCTTCAAAAATTGTGCCAAACTTAGCTGCATTGTACTAAATTCCTGGGGTGAAACAGTTGTTTTGTTCAAACTTGAACTGGGCTGGGAAATAGTAGAAGACAAGATTGTTTCTCTAGTTGGTTGGGAGTTGTCATCAGAGTTTGTTGTTGATGAATTTTTTCGTTTTCTAGTCTTTTGCATTGTCCTCCAGGAGATTTCAGGTACTTCCATGTAAAAACTATTGCAAGAAAAAATCCTGTAAGGCCGCCAATCGAGCCAGCATTCTTATGATTAATCAAGAGGGTGATGATATTCAACATCTTGGCTTCTAAATCAACATAGAAACATACACTCAGTTTGGTTTCTTGCTTCTGTCTGACGAGATCCCACCTTGGTCCCTATACTCTTCGATATATTTCTCAGCCCTCATGAATATGAGTTTACGATTTTGAGAGAAATTTTTTTTTTTTTTTTTTATTTTTTATTTTTTTTTTTTTAATTGGTAGCATCTCACTACAGAAAGAAGAAGGATCTACACATTCACCACCCCTATCGAATAATGGTAATTTTTTAATGGAGAGATAAGTATTATTGATGTTGATTTTTTTGTAATGGAGTAATAAGGTGGGTGGAGTATTTTTTCCTTGGAGTGATTATTTTTTTTGTTTTTTGGGAATTATTATTTGTAAATGCTTATGACAGTAAATTTTTTGGGGTAACAAGGTGATTTTTTTTTAATTATTTTTATAGATGGAAGATAAGTGTGACATTGTAACTTAAAGCAATTTTACTCTGAGGTGGGGTAGCATTTGTTTTACCAAGTTTTGCAAGGGCATCATTGTAAAAGTCAAACTTTCAAAGTTACCTTGTAAATTTTTGAGAAATTGACTAGAGCCAAGTGCGAAGCTCAGTCATTTTTCTCCTGTTTCAACGACTATACTAGGGTCAAGGCCAAGCCTTGATAGATCATTTTTTTTGTAGTGTGTTGTGTGTTGTGTTGCTGATCTTGATATTTTTTTCTGAGCCTGATTCTTGGTGTGAAGCTTCAACACTACAATGTCAAAGTTGATTAATTTATTTTCTGATTCTGACAAACTTGAGTGTACAAAATCTTATAAAACATGGCAACGCCTCATCAAAAGAAATCTCATTTATAATTAATTGTGGCATGGTATACGTGATGGTGATATTAAGCTAAATAAACCCACAGATGTAGCTGTACTAGCAAAATGGGAAGTTAAGAATGCCAAAGCATTAGCTCCCATTAAATCTTCTGTCAATGATGAAATGTATGTCCATATAGCAAATGCTAGAGATGCATGGTTTGCTTTGAGAAATTTTAAAGAATTCTTTGATACTCAGCCTGAATCAAAGAAAGTTGATCTACAATTAAAATTGTTGCAACAAAAATTGACTGAAGGAGCTGATGTTCTTAAATATATATCAAGACTTAAGAATATTAGGCAGGAAATCATTAATGCTGGGTTTCCAGCTTTAGGTGATAGTTTTATGGTCACAATTTTAATTGTTGGACTTCCTTCTTCCTACACACATTTTTTGAGACTCTACAATTAAATGGAAAGTTAGAGAAGCTAAAGTTTGATGAGCTTTGTGAAATGTTGACCCAACATGATAAAACCTTTGGGAAGAAAAAGAAAGTTGGTGAATATGTTTTCTTCATAGAGGCAAGCACTAGTAAATCATCAACTGACAGTTCTCGAAGCAGAGCTAGAGGAAATTTCAATAAGAATCAAGGAGCACATAATGTACAAAGTAGAGGTAGAAGCCAAAGCCAAGTAAACAAATTTAATAGTGGCAACAGTTTAGGCAGGAGTAATTTTCAAGGCAAAGGAAACAATCAAGGAAGAGGTTATTTTCAAGGAAGAGGAAATAATAATCAAGGTAGAGGACAACCTCAAAACAGAATTCCAAGCAGTGGCAGAGGACAATCTCCAGGAAGAGTAAGATCTTAAGTCAAATTGTATGTCAAAGATGTAACAATGTTGGACATTATGCTGAAGGTTGTCGAACTTCTCTTAATAAAAGTCCCAAGTTTCATCAGCACTCAGCACAATTTGCAAATGATCAAGATGATGATAGCTCAGAACATGTTTTTACTTCTTCACTGGCATTACAACTTTCATCCCATCTTAGAAGTGATTATGAAGATGCTTGGATCTTGGATTCAGGAGAAACTCAACATTTGACTTGTCGACGTGACTTTTTTTAGAATTTTCAGGATTGCCAACTTAATTCCATTTTCCTTGTAGATGATACAAAACATACTCCTTAAGTAAAAGGAACAACTAAAGTCTTTCTCCCTGGCATTGGAGAAAAAATGATTTCAAATGTATGGTATGTACCAACCTTTAAGAAAACTTTGCTATCTGCAGTCACGATTCAACAAGCAGGACATGAGGTAATTATGGAAGATGGCCTAGTTAAGATTAATTCAGTCAAACAGAGCTTGAAAACTGTGATGATAGGTTATGAAGATGGAAAATATTTAAGGATGAAAGGGAAAGTTATTCCAAGGCGTTCTGATTTTGTAGGGGCAATGACTACAGGAATTTCACCTATAAGATTATGGCATGTAAGATATGGCCATTTAAATTTTGATAGTCTTTCTCAATTGTAGAAACAAGGGATGGTTAAAGGACTTCCCACTTTGAAAGAGGAAAATGAAAAATGTGAAACTTGCATTTATGGAAAGCAAAGTCGAGAAATCTTTCCAACAATTTCACGGTGGGCAAACATGTTTGTTGCAACTAGTTCACAGTGATGTTTGTGGACCACTACAAACTTCATTTGGTGGTTGTAAATATTTCTTACTATTCATTGATGATTTCAGTAGAATGACTTGGGTTTATTTCTTAAAGCAAAGTTCAGAAGCATTTGAAAAGTTTAAAAATTTTTTCCAACTTGTTGAAAATGAAAACAAGAAAATATAGGTACTCTCAGGACAGATAATGGGGGATAATTCAGTTCAAATGAATTCAAAACTTATTGCAGTGATAATGGCATAAGAATATATCTTACAAATGTCTACACTCCACAGAAAAATGGGCTACAGAAAGATTGAATCACACCTTGTTAGGAATGGTGAGATCTATGTTAACTTTTAAAAGGTTAAGTCTGAGATTCTGGGCAGAAGCAATTCATACAGCTGTCTACTTAAGAAACAGATCTCCAACTGCTTCTTTAGATGGAATCACACCTTATGAAGCTTGGTTTGGTTTCAAACCTCGATTTAAACATCTTAGAGTTTTTGGATCGTAATGTTATGCCTTAGTTTCGAAAGAAAAATGAACTAAGCTTGACTCAAGAAGTTTGAAATGCACAATTACTGGCTATTCTGATGAGAAGAAAGGGTATTGTCTTTTGACCAATGGAAAATTTATTGTGAGCAAGGATGTAATTTTTGATGAAACAGAGACTAAGAGTGCTGAAGAAATCGATAGTCTTCTTCAAAAGTTAGAAATTAAAGGCAGTCAAGGAAAAGGAAATATGCAAAGTCAACCAAATTCACCAAATTGGTATGAACTTGATTTTCCTTCATCTGAAGATGATTTGTCCAGTCCATCTACTTCAACAACACCCTCAAGATCTTCTAGTAGTTCATCCACATCCTCAAGCAACAGCAGTTCTTTTGACAGTGATTCTCCATAATCTTCATATAATCGATGAACATCAGTTTACATTAATTCCCTTTACAATGATGGTGACTTTTCAAAATCTCAAACAAGCATCAACCACCAAAATGTGCAGTTCAACTTTTGAAAGATGTAAAACCTAATGAACAGAATAAAACGGGAACAAGGAAGTCACATAGAAGTGAAGGAAATTTTTCCTTGATAGTAAATGATTTTACTAAACCTTCTGCATACAACGAAGCAGTAAAACATAAAGAATCTCAATAGGTTATGATTGAAGAATATAGAGCAGTAATTGATAACACTTAGAAACTTGTTGATTGTCCTCAAAATGTTAAACCCATAGGACGCAAATGGGTTTACAGAATTAAGTACAACCAAAAGGGTGAAATTGAAAAGTATAAAGCAAGACTTGTTGCTAAAAAGGTTTTTCGCAGCAGGAATGCATTGATTATGAGGAAACTTTTGCTCCTACAGCTAAATGGAACACTATCCGATTAACAATTGCATTGGCTACTCAGAAAGGATGGAAAGTTCATCAAATGGACGTGAAAAGTGTTTTTCTCAAGAAGAAGTGTATATGTAACAACCACCAGGTTTTGAAATTGAAGGGCAAGAACATAAAGTCTGCAAATTGATCAAGGCTTTATATGGATTGAAACAAGCTCTTTGAGCTTGGTATGCAAAAATGGATGAATACCATAGGAAAGTTGGTTTTCACTGAAGTGAATCTGATGATACTTTGTATGTGTCACAATAGGGTAAATATCTGGTGATTCTTGTTATGTATGTAGATGATTTGATCATTACAGGAAACAATGATGAACATATTGCCCAGGTGAAAAAGGAGTTACATGCAGGTTTTAAGATGACAGATTTGGGGTTACTTCACTACTATCTTGGAGTTGAAGTCTCCCAACATCCACATCAAATTTTCATTTCTCGGAGTAAGTATGCCAAAGAGGATCTTTAGTGATTCGGAATGCAAGATTGCAAGCCCATTCTTACCCCCATGGAGCAAAACTTGAAACTTTCAAAATTTCAAGGGGGCGAAAAGGTTGAAAGCACTACTTATAGACAATTGATTGGTAGCTTGATTTATTTAACAAACACTCGTCCTAATCTATCTTATGTAGTTAGTATTCTTTCATGTTTTATGCAGGAACCACGAGATAGCCACTAGAATGCAGCCAAAAGAGTTCTTCGATATATCGAAAGAACAAAAGATTTTGGTCTTCTTTACACAGAGACTAAAATCTTTGTACTTGGTGGATATTCAAATGCCGACTTTGCTGGAAGTATTGATAATTGAGCATCAACATTGGGTTATTTAATGAACATCGGGTCAACGGCAGTGTCTTGGAGTTGTAAGAAACAAGTTACAGTGGCCACTTCTTCAGCAGAAGTAGAGTACATTTTAGCATGGGAAGCAGCATGCATGTGAAATTGTTTTGTTTCACAGAATTCTACAAGACTTGGGCATTTCTCAGGCAGAAGCTACATCATTATTCATTGGCAGCTAGTCAGCCATCAAAATTGACAAGAACCCAGATTTTCATTCAAAGACAAAGCATGTGGACACCAAGTATCATCATATCAGATCTCTCATTGCCAAAGATGTCCTCAAGCCAATTTATTGTCCTTCAGAAGACCAGATCTTTGACATTTTTACGAAACCACTTGGCAGAATAAAATTTACTAAGTTCAGGCATGAACTTGGTATCTCTTATAATATATCTTTGGATCATAAGGGGGAATGTTAGACAATCCAAAAATTAATACCATCATAGGTTATTAGGTTAGAATAAAATAATTATTAATTTAAGATATTAAATTAATAATTATTAATCTACAATATTTAATTATTTAATGGAGACATTTAGAATTAGTATACTATTGTAAAAGATATGACTCTACAAATGTGTCGTATCTTAGGCTCTATTTTAGGAGAATTGTTAGTAAGATTGTTTGAATAGATTTTATTGTAAGTGGACACTTGTTATTGCATAACTGATCCATAATTAGAGGTATTTAGGACATTGAGCTTATAAATAGCTCATTACACGAGTGTTTGGTTGTTCGGATGTAAAGTCTTACAAAATTCCAGATGTAATTGTTTTTTCTGATTAATAAAATTATGTGTTTGAGGACACTTCTTCCATTAAATTCCTGCAACATCTCTTGTATCTCCACAGGTAGATCAATAATTTCAGTATGTAGTAATACCACTCTTGGTCTTTTCACGATGGCATAGTTCACCTCATTACTTCCAACCTGTCATAGAAATTACTTTCTGCCTATGAAAAAGGTCTTAATTTCGCTAGCTTTGGTATATTTTCCTTCTTTAATGGGCAAAAGTATATGCTTCACTCCATATTTAACAAAGTTGTAGCCATTCTTTTCCTCGTCATAGATGACCTTTCTATCATACTACCATGCCCTGCCCAACTGAATATGGCATACCTCCATAGGCATAATATCACACATCACGCTATCCTTATACTTCCCAATGTGGAACTCCACCTCATGCTACTCATCAACTAGCAATCTGTGTCCTTTATACAACTAAGACACCTTATATGGCGATGGGTGTTTCAACCTCTTCAACCCCAAATTTTCCACCATATTAGTGGCTACCAAGTTATCAGTGCTTCCACTATCGATGATCAACTTGCAGTATTTTCCATGTGACTTGCACACAGTACGGAATAATGCTTTCCAATGTGTCGTGTCAGTCACTTCCTTAGATGGTTTCAGGAGAACCTTATTCAACACCAATTCTTCACCTGTTTCAAGGGCATCCTCCACCTCTTGTGGTGGTGCCTCTGTTGCTTTAGGTTGAGCAACGTATGCTCTTGTCTGTCCAGCTTGTTCACTTTTAGGACATTCAAAAGACCTATGCCCCCATTTGTGACACTTGTAACACTGATAGGGATTTCCTCTACCTCTGGCATTACCTCTTCCTCGTTGGTATGACCTTCCTCCTCTAGTGTTACCTTCCCTTCCAGTTTGTCCTGAAGTTTTCAAACTGCTGCCCTCTACATTGCTATTCACAATCCTACCTCTGCCAAAGTACTGTCCTTTTCCTCTATTGGAACCATGTCCTATCTTTGCATTCTACTTCTTGGTAATATTTTCTTCCACCTGCAAAGCACATTGATATGCCTCCTTCATAGTTCTACGAGAAAGAATGTTGATTTTGTCTAGGATTTCCATCCGTAGACCATTCACAAACCTTGTTGTCTTTTCAAGGGTATCTTCAACATGTCCCCCCCTCAGGTTCACTTTATAAAATTATTCAGTGCATTCTCTTATAGTCATCATTCTCTGTCTTAAATTTTGCACCTGTCTGTAAAGAGAAATTTGATAATATTTACGTAGAAATTTTTTCTTCATCTCTGCAATCATCTTGTCCCATTTCTTGATCAAGGGATTGTTTAATCTTCTTCTTTGTTCCTACACATTGTCCCACCATAGTGCTGCATGTCCTTTCAATTTGGTGACTACAAACTTGATATACTTGTCCTCGTTGATTTCTTCATATTTAAAATATTTATCTAGTTCACTTATCGATTCCAACAATGCCTTTGTGGAAAAACTGCAATCATAATTAGATAGCTCCAGTTTTGACTTGCTACTAGCCAGCAGAACTGACCTCAACAGTTTAATCTCTGGTCCCTCATCATCTAACCCATTCGTCATGGCTGTGTTTTCTTCTTCACTATCATCCCCACCTTCTAGATATTTGTGCCTTCTTGCTTCTACTACTGCAAAATGTGTAGTCAAGCTCCTGATCTCTTGTCGTAGCCCTTCATCTGCTACTCTTCTGATAGCTATACCTGAACCTCTTCTACCTACCTCCATCTTTACTGAGAAAAAGGAACAAACTTGATCTAATGCCACAATTTGATGGGATCGTGGGCTATGAAACCTTAAGTACTCGCACTTACAATATGCAATTGTATTTAAAAGCTTATTAATATAACTCCAAAGGCCTAAGCCTTATCAAATCATTTCCAATGTGACCTTGTGCTCATATCTGAAGGCTTAAGTTACAATTCAAAAGCTCACTCATGAAAATTAGACTTAGGGTTTTGTGATTTTCGATGTTGGTATTCATTGCCACTCTGGTGAGGCTATGGGGGCAAGGTTTTTCCCTTGTTCCTTTGCTTTATTCTTTGGTTTAAAGAATTCAAAATAACTTGTGGCTTTGGCCCTCCAGTGCCTACATTGCTCCTTGCAACCTTTAACCTCGCATGAGGTAACTGTTTTACTTCTCCTGTGTCTTCGACCTTGCTGCTTTCAAGTCATTTTGCAATTTCATGTATCCATTGGTTAATGTATTTTCTTGGGTCGGTGTTCTGATAGGTTCTTGGTCCCCTCTCCAAGAAACTCAGCCTCTACACAACTGGTAAGTTTTCTGTCTAATTTTTTCTTTCAATTCTTTTCAATTTTCCTTTAACCCCTCTACCCCTTCCTCGTAGGGCTTCTTTTTAGAGTTAGCTTCTATAATGCCATTATATGCATGGGTTGTTTTCCCCTTCTCTTGGATTCTAACCGTATTCTACCATACAACCTTGGTACTGAGAGAGTGACTTCATCTTCGCTGGGACGTGAGCTTGCTCGGCTCCTCCAAGGTAAGTTTTTCCTTTTAATGCTATTCAATTTAGTCTTCATGCATCTTTGCTATCATTTTCAGTTTCTCTCGTCGTGGATCTAATTCTCTGTCTTTGTGCTTTTTCAGGTGCTATAGCGTAGATAGCCTCCAACTATGCCTAACTTCTTCAGCGACCTTGTGTAGACAGGGTAGGGTCTTCCCTTTCATTTTTCACTCTTTTGAATTGATGTTGGTTGTTCTATGCTGTTTGTGAGCTTCAACAGTTAAGAACCCAAATGGGTTTTCGGCCTCCCTTGCTCTAGCTTGATGTAATTTAAATTTTGGTAAAACCCTTACAGGGTTTCGTATTTAGGCCTCTTTTGTCTTGTTGTTAGCCTGAATAGGTTGTTCGCTTATCATGGTTTCTATTGTTACTGAGACTTTGAGGAAATAAAAATATATACGACTATTTAGTTTGTAATTTGTAAATGATATTGTTACATGTGCTTGCTTTCCTCATTCGTCATTCAGTTTATTTTGAATGTGTTTGGTCATCACTTTTGGGTGGTAACAACTTATTTTTTAATCTTGTTTTAGCATCTAGATGGTTTCATCCCCCTCTAAACTATCATCTTAAATATAGAATGTCTCGCATAGAGAAGAAAACAACTTTTATTTTAAAGTATAAAAGTAACCATTACACACTTTCTTTCTCAAAAAGAAATTTATCTTCTTGACTACTCTCTCCCTCTGGATGGTAGACCCTCACTTGGTAGTCTGGCTCAGTTTTAATACCTTACCTGTAACTCCATATAGTTGAGAAACTGTCATTCGGTTTTCTGGAACTAATTAACTAATTAAACTAGTTCTACTGACTAGTTATTCCTAATTTATTCTTTAACATTGGAAAACAAAAATTACAAGGATGTGTTAGCCCAAACTTCAACCTTCAAGGAAAAATAAAAAATAAAATGTTCTCATGACCAATTAAAGATAACAAATGCTCAACTACAATTGTAGCCCTTCTATTGGGTGCTCGTGCATCAAATACTTCATAGTATTGTGTAAAATTACATTACATAATAATTGTTATAGTATAGATGCTAAAACAATGAGTCAATCTCATTCTAAATTAGGACTATACCATGAAACTAAACACCCATCCTAGGTACTCCTAAAAGAGAGACAAAGGGGACAATAGCCCAGAGGGGATGCAAACTTGAATACGTCAAATTCAAATCAAGCGATCACAAGGGATTTCTATTCTAGTAAATTGTTGCCTTTGATTTAGTAGAATATTGATGGGAGATATTTCTTGGTTTTAACCTTTAACTATAACTCTTTGAGATTTTATGCTATACTAGCTAAACTTTACACTCATAAGGTTTTTATATTTTTTATATGGAATCATGAGGTTTTTGTATTTTTAATATGGAATCATGTTTTCTCTTTATGATATTTCCATATGACAATATCCAAGTCAGTGTGTTATTGATTGGTTCATTAGATATCGAGACAAACCCCAACATCAACAAATATTTAATGTGTCCTACATGATCTTTGTAGAAGAACTAAGGATACAAATAGAGCCGAACATAAAAATTCTCAATATTTTGATACAATGGAGACTCATGTATTTCAACATACAAAAGAGTATTTGGATGTAGACATAAAAAAATCTATTTTCTTTAAATCAATGATTTGGAAAAGTACCTCAAAGTTGAGATAAAAGAGAAATAAATCTAAATATTAACCCAAAGTAAAGGCTATGTGGAAATTAAAGGGAATGATGATACTAGATACAAGCTCAATTACTAATACTTGATGAACATGAGTAGAGTAAATTCCGGTTGTTGTTTAGTTGATTTTAAATGATTCATGGATACAAATGGAAGCATCTAAATTTATGACACATGTGAAATGGAACATTAATACTTTGCTTATAATCCACAAGAAGGAATGCACATTTATGTGGAAGAATCAATTTTCTCAACAACAAAAAAAATCTACAAAACAAATTTCCTTGCATGCCATATATAGTTACATAACGGAAAAGAGGCAATTTCTTTATTTTATTTGTACAAACCTCTAGAGCCTCAACCAACTTGATTTCAGAAAGAATGAGAACAATGTTACATTTAGAAGTAACCCTGCCCAAGTAACTACTAATGTTATTTTCCAATCTTATCCAATGTTCTAACTTATGTGGACAACAAACCACCATTATAGGTCCCTCATTCTAACATTGAGGACATGACCTTCGATAATAAGGAAAGGTTCACAACTAGCAATATACAACTGGAATAGGACATTAGACTTGAATGAGAATGCAAGTGGAAAGAGATCAAGTTACGCACATAAAGAGAAATTGAAGAAATAAATAATTCCATCACTCCTATAGTAGAATACCTTCAAGGAAAAATATCCAACCTAAATAGTTGTAATATAAAAACAATGTTAATTGGAACAAATAAAATTGTCCCAGAAACATTTTTGTTGTGGGAAATATTACCCCTAGAGGTTTAGGGGCATTTTGTCTCTATTACCTTTCGAATAAAAAAATTCTAGGCCTAAAATAGAGGTGGGGTAGGAGATCTCTACGACTTTTGATGTTGAACAACACTAGAGTGAGAGTACAACCAATTGTATTGTCTGTTTTGGTGTTTATATGGGAACTAGAAAAGTGATATTTTCACTTATGTTATAGAAAAATGTTTCCCCAATGTTAATCTTTTCTCTCAATAATTCAAGAGTCAATGTTTCCCCATTGATATGTTCTTCTATTTAATAAAAAGTGTTTATCCAATGCTTGACCTTTTGCTCTCACGCCTTCAGAATCTAAAGATTCTTAGGGTGAAGACAAAGCTAAACACCAAGTCATTCTCTATTTTTAAAATATGCTTAATGCAAGTTACTCTAGCTTATCTGAAGTTATCCCAAAGTTAGAAATTAGAAAGTTCCCATTGATGTATTTCCTAATACTTTGGTAATTTTCTTACACCCTACATGATTTTGACTATGAATTTTCAAACTAGAAGCGATACTATTTTTTAGTTAGTTGAAATATCTATCACTAACATCTGCCCCAAAAGGGCCAAGCTTGTACAAATATAGGCATTCAAGGAATTAGACCATAATTGTTGCTTAATAAAATTACCTTCAAGAACTTCTGCAGATATAAATATGATAAATGCTCACTCACATACTGAAATTAATTACGGGAATATCATATTGAAGCTTAGAAAGATACCAATGCATGTAAATACTTCTAAATACTTCAACAACAAATAAAATTTGCTAGAAAATATGAGTGTCAGATATTCAGAGAATAGGGAAAACACTAAACCAAAGCAATATATTAAATTACGTTCAAAATATTTCATTAGAGAGTAGTAATATAAGAGAACGGTGAAACATGTATCATCACTTCAAGTATTGTCATTTTAAAAAATATATCTGTAAGAACCTCTTAGATCTATGCAGTAGAACAATGATAAATGTAGAAACAACATTCAAAAAGGATTTCAACAAAAAAAATGTACAGAGATGAAGTGAGATTGAAAAATTCAACTATCGATCATCAAAATACAACCCATTTTACTAAATCGATTTTAAAAATAGTTTGCACAACTTTGAAATATTTTCCTTCGATTCTCGATACAATGGCCTATAATTGAGAATCCAAATTTTTTTTCTCTGTCGGTTTGAGTTTAAAAATTAGATAAGTAGTCTTTTTGAATGAATGCATACAAAGGACTGTCTATTATATACAATAAATATTTGACATGAAGATCCATCAAGCTATATAGAAGAAACCAAGCTCAATCTGCAATGTGGATAATAGTTTGGACTTAAAGGTTAAACCTTTGATAGGTTCAAAATATTTTGAAATCCAAGCAACATTTACGCACTGTATGAGAATTTCTTCAAGTTGAGATTTCTTATTGGCTCTAACAATGCCTTAACATGAGTCCTCTTTAAAATTATCAGTGAGTATGGTATTGCTTCGTCTGGTTGCAACTAATTTTCACTGTTGTGATCCTAAATTTCTGCAGCTCCAAAGTATGAGACAACAATTAACCTCTGGAATCTATATAATGATAAAAGCTTGTCTTCAAACATGTTGTTGATATAGTTTCCAACAACAAAATTAACTGAAAAAAGTGTTAATCCAAGCAGTAAAATAAATATTTCAACTATGCTATTCCAATTGTAGTATGTTGTGACAACATTCGTCTTAGAAATCAATATCTCCATTGCATAGCTGAGCATAAAATATATCAAAAGTTGCAACTACAAAGGACACTAGAAAAAACCATTATGCACAAACAAAACGAAAATAAGAAAATAATATTTCCTTGCTGAAGTACTAGATTCAGTCTTTGATAAGGATAACACAAAATAGTCTTATTAGTTTCTATAAATGACAAAAAAAAAGTCAATTAGAATAGAGAATATAGCCATTCAAAAATGTATTATCGGAGGGCCAACTAGAGAATAGAACCTCAAATAATAGTAGAGAATATATTAGGCTTGGTACATCGAGACAAAATGAATATAGAATCCGTATTAATTTTCTTAATACAAGGATGTTTCTACTTGATAGAATTTTTGTCTCCACTACATGGCCTAGGGTTCACCCACTAAGTGTTTTTTTCACTTAATATGATCTTTCAATGTACTTATCTGCATAGATATTTTAGGCACTTCTTTGTTTCTATTATAACTCTTTTTACATCAAAGTGAAATTAATCCACTTTGGTCATTCATGGACATTAAAAAAATTTCATGTAATTTAATATATGTAATTTTAAGTGTAAACTTAACATTATTTTATCAATAGATGTATTTGCATCCAAATGTTGGTAACTTGGAAATTGATCAGTATTTGAGAATGCAAGTTTCCACATTTATTCATAATGTTTTGTGCTATATATGGACATAAATTGTGTGCAAGAGACACTCAATACATTGGAATTTTCATACTCCAAATAATTTATCTCCAAAAATAGCACAAGGCCTTTAGTAGTATTTTAATCTCTTTTACAAGGAGATGTGTATTATACATTAATTATTATTTTGCACTCTTTTTGCATGCAAGTATGATGGCCTAAATGAAAAAAATAGCTGAATAACATGCATTGTTTATTTTTTTAAGCAATTCAAATAACACAAAAAAAATTCAAAACACTAGTTATAGAAGAAATCTACTATGAGCTTTATAATTGAACTTGTAGGTTTTCCATTATCTTCTAAAGCCTCTACACTCTCATTAATTTCTAGCTCAACTTCCTCATCCATAAATTTCTTTGATGTCCGTGAACTTAAAAGAAGAGGTCGAGTCAAACCATATTTAAATGCATCTTCTTCTACTTGTTGCTTGCAAAGGAAAATAAATGTTTCATTGAAAGATTCAAATATAAAAAATAGCTTTATAAATGTGAGATAAAGAAAAATGTTGTTCATTGATAAATGAATTTGTTCAACTATTAAATACACAAAATAATTAGAAGCTTCCAAGTGAAGAATAGAGGACTACATACAAAGGGACCACACAAATGTCTCCACCTTTTAAAACCATTTATAATATTACTTTAAATGAATATGATGATATAGCACATAATTTTGCTGAAGTGTATTATAGTAAACTGAAAAACTTGGTGCTTGTTCATTATGCATTATCTGATTCTTCCTTCTTTTAATCATGCAATGAATTAGAATCCTTGTTAACTGTGTAGATATAAATGTCGATTGCAAGACAAAAGACTCAAAATCAATACCATTATAACTGCATATTGCATGTAGAAGATTATTGAATTTTCAATTGACTTTTCCTTTGACATGGGATCATCCATATTCCCCATACTACCTGTATATACCTACAAATATAAAAGTATTTCAAATATGTCTAGTAGGCAACATATTTTAAATTTTAATATTAAACAACATCAATGCATCCATTGCATTATTGCCATAAGCAAGGTTTCACAACATGGATTGTTGTCCAATAGAGAAAGTAACAAGTAGTAAGACTCTTATGGTCTCATCAAACGATTGAGATTAAATTTCACCTTGGTTTAGAGTATGCATGTTTTTTAATAGAGTTTACACATATTAGAAAATAGTGTACAGACTTATATGTAACAACAAAAAATGAAATTTTATGAGATATTGATATAATGTGATTTACAAGTGCAAACCTTGAGTTCCTGTTTAGAATATTTGCAAAGGAACATTCATAGAGCAAGGAGGGAATCAAAATTTCTAGTTTCACGTGTACAAATTCTAATTTAATATTGTTCAAGTTATATAAGTTTAATATTGTTCAAGTTATAGAAGCTTCAACACTTTATCAGGTTGAATATTTTTCAGTATAAATGCCACAATTGATCGAGGTCTTATAGAACTTGCCTATCAAGAGCTCTTGTAGTTACTATTCATTAGTAAATCTCTACGCACCTAAATTCCAATATTTGAGACTATAGATTAAGCCAAGATTGCAAACTTTGTCTCTACAAAGATATCCTCAAGGGTCTAGAAATAATTTTATTAGCGACATTGGTGAAAATACAATAAAAAATGAGAAAATGTCGGCAAACTTTAAAATTATAAAAACAATTCAATTTCTTTCAGATTTTAAACATCTAAAGTGACCACCTCCCTCCATCCCTTTATGGGTACATGTAAAAATGAATAACCCTTTTGATTCTAATCCCCTTCCTTCTATCTAAAAAGTTAGCCAAACAATTTTGTTTTTGACTAATTGCATACAAAATTCACAAGATATAACATCATAATTTAGGTATATAAAAGAAGAGCTAAAACCATACCATCATTAGTCCCTTCAATTCGAAAACATGAACAATGAATTATGTCAAAAGCCTAACTAGGATACTATTGATGGTGTTGGACCATTCAAGGGATCTCCCAAATTTGAAGTCCCAAATAGACCTTACACCATTTGGAGTACGAGTCCTAGTAGTGGGGTGTTAATGATCTTCCTTGGTTGCAAATACATATAGAGTGGTGAATGGTGCCTTTTGTGAGAACAAGTATGTGACCCTACAGATGGTCAAGTGTGATGCATGAATGCTCCAACACACGAAGGGAAAAGACAGTGAGCGTGTAATAGTACGCAACTTAAAAGGAACACATGAACATAATGACATCATGAGCTAACATGCACAATACTCCACAAGTTAAGGTGACGAACTAATACAACAACATGCATTCAAAAACTTTGGTACAAATGAAAAAGAAATAGTTTATAAGCATGAGCATAAGTTGAATAACATACATTGCAAACACAACCATGATAGTCCTACTATATTCACAACATATACATGAAAGAGTGTCTGATATGATTTTTATCATAAGTCAAATTTCCAATCATACATACACCATTGACGACTAATATCCCAAATAGTGGAACACTAAATTCAGCATCACCTCCTCGTCCAAGGAAGAATACTTCCTCTATGCTACAGAGAAGCCAAGGCTCTAACAAAACTCCCAATCTCTTCCTAATCCTAAGCATATCCAAAAGCATGGCTCCCAAAATACCCTTACTTGAGGTATGGCGTTCTATTTATAACAACGGGGTGGGTGACCTTTCAACTCCCCTTTGTGACCTTTGGACTAGCCTCATGTCTCTTCAAATCTTTCAAAATCAATTATTACATTACATCATGACTCTTCACATTCCAATATTGAGACTTGGAATTTCACTTTACAAATAATTACAAATAATATTACATTTTACACTCATACCCATATAAGACAAAATAGGGCATAAACAACTTGAAAAACTAGCAAGACAAAAGACTATGATGCTTGAGTTTGTGGAAACGGTAGCTCAACAACTTCCACTTGATTGTTCTTGGTAACATATTGGTGCCAAGCTTGGTACTTTGCGATGACATCCCCACACTGTGTGATGGTGTTTGGCTGGAAGAATACTCTAGCCTCCATGGCATACAAGTACAATGACTTGGAACAAGTTTCAACTTCCTTCTAAAGCATGAGAAACATTGTTCTAATTTGGACAAGACCATGGATGTTGTTATACATGTTCTGTCTCTTCAGCTCAAAATTTTCCTTGGTGGAAATCTGTCTCACCTACTCCAAGTGCTCTTTGATCTCCTCCGAACCTGGTTCTTGTGTTTGGCTATGGTGAACCAACCAACTTATGGGATCTTGTATGTTTTCACTAAGACATCCAAACTATTGAATAATCATACATATGAGGCCTGTATGTTACCAATATATGAGGTGAGCATCTTATTGTTCTGAATCAATATCCGAACTCTCACTCCCTCCAACTTTACCCATGTCTTCATTTTATTTCCCAATTCAAGAAGTGTCCCTTTTTATGGCATTTTCCATTCCTTCACATAGGTAATCGCATGTTGTACATTCTTGAGATTTTTAACAAAATATTTTCTTTACTTGCTATAGGCCATGCAAATAAACAACTTCTTTCTATACAATCACGAACTTGTAATAGAGGTTCTGCATGGTTTCTCTAGGTGCTGATACTTTGACAAGTATAGCTTCTTTCATCTCATCTAGGTAGACCTGTGCAAAAAATATATTCTATGCTGCTACACTAAATTGTTTTTCCTCTTGCCTAGCAGGCTATAAGTTCTATGTCAATTCCCCATTCTCGTCTGTAAAATACTTAATGTTTGACCTTGTTTCACCTGCAAAGGCCAAGTTAGCTTCGGAAATGACGTTTAGATTCTTTATCGTGTGTTTAGGTTGACATCTTCATTATGCATCTCCTATTCTAATTCCATGTCCAAAACTTCAATTAAGAATTCAATCTCTTGGGCAAGCTCCCCATCCCGCATCTTCTCACCCTCCTCCTCTACAGCTGGCTAGTTATTTTCTTTCTCTTCAACTTTTGTTGGTTTTGTTTCTACTACTATTTCTACTTGCCTTTCTTCTTCTTCTTGCTTCTTCTTCTCTTCATGTTATTTATTCCTCTACTCCCATTCTTCCTTTTGTTTCTATTCTACTTCTTGTAACTTTAGTTTTCCTTCCTATAACCTTTGTTTTTCTCTCTTCCTCTGCTATGCTCTTTGTATCCTCTGCTTCCTCTTCACTTTTGTTGCTAAATATGTTTCATAAGGATTGGCTCTTCTTTCATCTTGGAACTTTGTTCTCCCCATGGACTATGAGAAACTTTTCTCTTTCCCTTATCCTATACGAGATTGCTTCTTTCTGATGGTGTTGCTTCCAAAGTTGTTGCCTTATGCAGAGTGGCCTATCAAGTCACTGCTACACTCACTAACTCACGTGGTTTGGAGGAATTTTAGAAATTCCTCCATGGATCCTCCTTTGATTAATGAAATTTCTTGTTGATCCATTCAAAGTAAATTCTCACACGGTGATCTTCATAAATTTTACAAATATCATATGAATTAAAGTCTCAAGTACCAAACTCAAACTTCACTATCTCCATTCCCTCGGTATCCATGAATTTCAATTTTTTTATCTCGCATAATCCAATTTGCAAAGGAAGAGTAGGCCATGGTGCTTTCTTCTTCATGTGTAAAGTTGTTGATAACTCTGTGGCGAGACGATATGAATCTTCTTGCATGACAAGCTTGTCAGTAGAATACCTTGGAAAAACATGTAGCAACTTCTCTCCACCAAACACTTTAAGCGAGGTGCCACCTCCTGAGGCAAACCAATATGCTATATCTGCAATTTCCTCCATTTCTCCTCGTGAAATGCAAGGTCGTTCTTCTTCAAAGATGAGATTGTAAAGTGTGATGATGAAATGGTCATTTAGTTTTTCCTTTACTCCTCAATGGCTACAATCCAAAAGTAGTTTGTAATAGATATGCACGGAAGTTTCTTGTGTTATCCATGCCCACTTCATGCTAAGAATCTAAAAATGTGCAAAGTTGAGCCTCCATTTTTTCCTAGATTTTCATGATTTTACTGAATAATTTTTATGACTGTACTAAATGTCTATAATCATTATTATTCTTTTTACACATTATTAAGTTCTTGCCTAGAGGAATTTAGAGCTGACAATTGTTGATCTATGAACTCTTCTTGTTTTGTTAATTTGAAGAGTATTTAATGTGAAAATGTCATTAATTTTAGGTTGTTTTGTGGTAGGTTCTAACAATTCCTGTACCAACAGTTCCTGCACCAAGAGTTCCAGTACCAGTAATTCCGATACCAACAATTCCTGCACCAACAGTTCTTATAATAGCAACTTCTGTACCAATAGTTCTCGTACCAGTGGTTCTTGTACCATTTGTTTGTGTACCAATAGTACAAGAGATACTAATGTTGTTTCCTTTGATATATTGGCATGGACCTTGACATTCCTGGGAGAAGTCATGCTTAACATTAACTTTCTTGTAGATCTAACAAGAAATTGCCACATCCATTGCAGTACAAGATTCTTCTCAAACTATTGTTTAAAACTAAGTTGATAATTCTTTTATGCATATGCCAACAAGCCTTGATCCTGCATTCACCTTATTGTACCATACAATGTTCCTGCACCATGCATTGAATTCCTGAACCAATTCTGATTTTACAACATTCCTCCACCAATTTAGTTGTACAACAACATTCTTGCACCAATTTGGGGCTTTGATACATTGACACATTTCTCAGAAAGTATGAAAGACATTTTTGCTCAAAATGTTGTTTGAACACTTCCACATGAGTCAAGATACACCCAGGTCATACAGACTTATATTTACGGAATAATTAATGCTTCAACCCTGAATTCGCAGTAGTTTCAAGAATTTTGATTTCCTCCTCGATTTCCATGCCAATCATAGCAAATATCAAAATTCTGAAACACAGGTTTTGGTCCTAGAATAGAAAGACTAAGCCTCAAACAGATTTCTAAAATTCATCACGGTCTGGTAGATATGAAGAGTTATTTGGAGGAAGTTTGTTAAAAATACCATCCTTTTTTAGAATTCCAGAAAACTGCGCTCTAAATTTCAAAGGTTGTTAACAGTGTATGCTTCCGATGAATGTTCTGGCGCATACTTCATGACTTATCATTGGTTGTTGAAAATCACAGATCAATTTGAATCTCTTCATTTTGGCTCATAATTATTTCATAATTGTAAACTTATATGGGTTGATCCGAATAACTAGGAGTCATTGCGGTTTGGTAAATCGTATATCAATTCGAATCAACTCAGCAAACGAGTCTCCTTATTTTTGGTTCAATATTTTTTTTTTTTCTAAAAAATTTATGTGTTATGTAATTATGGATCCGAATAACTGGGAGGTGGCATTTTTATAAATGTGAAGACTTTGTACTAGAAAAGGCCCGACATTGTATCTCGAAGATCATATTTCTTTGTAGAAAAGGGGATCGATTTCATTGTGCAGGGAAGGGAGGACCTGCACGCCCAGTGGGATGATCCCTCGAGGGGACCACTGGTGCCAGCGCTACATCATTCCATAATTATGTAACAAGACTTTGAGATTAATATATATTCTGGCATTCTATTTATGTTTATGTTTCTTTTAAATATGTTGGCATTGTAATTTAATTACTGCAAGGGAAACGAGCTCGGTGGTGGGGCCCACCAACCAGTCTGTTGCCCCATTCCTCTTACGATTTATTTGCATTTGTTTTTTTATAGATGCATGGTGTTTAAGTGTGATTAGATGCAATTTTTCAATCTCATTCAATAATTTTGTTTTATGCTTTGATTGCTTGATTTTTAATTTCATTCAATTGATCTCGACATTTGAATTTAATGATATCATTAAGTATTTTTATGACTGAAGGCTATTGTGGTTTACTAAGAATTATGGTTGATTAAGCTCATGAATTCCTTAAAACTATTTGAGGTATGAGACTGATTCCTACACTATGAAGAGAGACATCCATTCTTAAAATTCTAATAATTAAATTCCAACATCAACATAAGGAAAAATTATCATATTGTTTTATTGGCAACTGAATTGCTCACAAGAATTGTTGGAATGTTTTAAGGTTAAAAAGTTACATCCCTTCATCATAATTAGTTGTTGCTTTAGGTGTTTATACTCGGTGTAGGAACAAAACATACCTCCAGTTCACAAATATCATTTTAGTACATGAACATAATTGCAGTACACGAATGTTGTTGCAGTGCAGGAATGATGATCTAGGCTAGGAAGGGAAACTTGTAACAAAGACAAATGTACAATTTCCTTAAACTTGAATATTGAATCATTTTAATATACATCTCTTTTAAAATCATCAATGGTTTCATTAGATTAATTGGAAAAAACTTGCCTTATGTTTTATTTCATTCTTTTCATTTTTGCAACATAACAATAATATTTTAAGAGGTTTTTTTTTCATTCTTTATTTCTTGAATCACTTTCTTTCGAATGGGGACTACATTCCCTTGTCCCCTAGAAAGCTGAGCAGGACTTACTACAAGAGTCAACTCAACCTAGAAGAGGATCCATAAGTAGATTCCCAATGTGTTTACTTTGCTTTAAAGATTATTGTTCCTTTTTCCTGAATGATGCTTCCTTTGAATTTCCTGAAAAATCTTGGTTTTTATTTGATAGATCCCTGAGAGCGTATTTTAGCATATATTTTGTGAGGGCTCTCAATTTACTTACCCAGATTGACAAATTAAATGTTGGTGTAAATATTGCATTTATACCTCCCGACATTTTGGCGCCATTGTCGGGGAGGCATTGTAGGATAAGGCCTCTATGATTTGTCATGCTTTTCCCTTTCCTTCGCAATTGAATTTCTATATTAATGAGATTCCTCTTGCTTGTTGAAGCATTCTGGATGGCATTCCTCGGGAGCTCACAAAATAGGTTTTCCTTTCTACAAATGAGTGATTTCTTTTACTGCAAATTGTGATGCCTCATTTGTTTCTTTCACTGCAATTTAGGTTTTATGAGTGTTTTTTATTTCTACAAAGTGTGATGCTTGATTTATTGCAGTTGAGTTTTTTATGAGCAATTTCTTTTACTACAAAATGTGTTACTTTTTTGTGAAATAAAGGTTATTTAATTTCCGCAAGTGTGATTTCTTTAGTTTACAATCTTGGTTTGTTCTTTTTACTGCAATTCATCTTTTGAGTTTTTCATGTGCTAAAAGAACACCCTACTCTCAATCCAGGTGCTGAAAAGACTTTCCAGCTAGCACGAAAATGCTAGGAAGTGTGATGTTATTCAAAGAGCTATCTCAAATTTTAGCAGAAAATGGGGCCACTGCTTCACAGAAAGAACACATCTTGGCATCAATTAGAAATCAATCTACTCCTCTAGAAGAAGAGAATCATGAATAACCAGAAGATCTTCCTAAGGAGACCTAGAATATATGGATCACGCTTGATGAGGAGAAGCCATCAGAAGTAGAGATTGAAGAACACCAACTTGATCCAGCATGCATGTTAGTGGATGGACAAAGAAAATTGGAGGATTTCCATGATGGACTAGATGTTTCCCATGAATTAAATGGGCAAAGAGTATATGGAACAAATAGAATCTTGGTTTCAGATGACTTTCAATATTCATCCCTTCATTATCATTCAACAATTTGTAGCATCACCTCAGTTAATGTAGTTGGTACCTCATCTTCTTGTATTTTCTCGCATATGATTTCTAAATTTGAACATGAATATGATTATCCTCTTGTTGCGCACTTGGTTGCATAGGAAGTCCTCCTATATTTAAGAGGGAGTCTTCCACTTCTTAGGGTAGAGTAGGGTAGAAGAATAAAATAATGACATGAATAAAGTTGTTACAGAAGTGCTATTAGTGTTTTGACTTCCAAAGAAGAGCCACCGAAACTGCTTTTCG
The DNA here is from genome assembly GCA_000404065.3 of Pinus taeda. Classification (NCBI taxonomy): domain Eukaryota; kingdom Viridiplantae; phylum Streptophyta; class Pinopsida; order Pinales; family Pinaceae; genus Pinus; species Pinus taeda. The sequence continues at coordinate 196,639 of APFE030069331.1, read as the reverse complement.
TCCACATTGGTTATTACACACGCATATGTGACAACTTATGATTTATTTGCATTTGTTTTTTTATAGATGCATGGTGTTTAAGTGTGATTTGATACAATTTCAATCACATTCCATAATTTTGTTTTATCCTTTGATTGCTTGATTTGTAATTTCACTCAATTTCTGTGGACATTTGAAGTTAATGATATCATTAAGCATTTTTATGACCGAAGGCTATTATGGTTTACTATGAATTCTGGTTGATTAAACTCATGACTTCTTTAAACTATTTTAGTTACAAGACTGATTCTTAAAATTCTAATAATTAAATTCCAAGACCAACATAAGGAAAAATTATCATATTGTTTTATTGGCAAGTGAATTGCTCACAAGAATTGTTGGAATGTTTTAAGGTTAAAAAGTTATATCCCTTCATCATAATTAATTGTTGCTTCAGACAGTTATACTCAGTGCAGGAACAAAACATGCCTCTAGTTCACGAATATCGTTTTAGTACACGAACATTGCTGCAATGCAGGAACGATGTTGAGGTGCAGGAACATTGTTGCGGTGCAGGAATCATGATCTAGGCCAGGAAGGAAAACTTGTAACAAAGAAAAATGCACAATTTCCTTAAACTTCAATATTGAATAATTTCCAGAGAAGCAGCATAATATAGATCTCTTTAAAAGCATCAATGGTTTCATTAGATTAATTGGAAAGAACTTGCCATATGTTTTATTTCATGCTTTTCATTTTTGCAACATAACAGTAACATTTTAAGAGGATTTTTTTCATTCTTTATTTCTTGAATAACTTTCTTTTGAATGGGGCCTAGATTCCCTTGTCCCCTAGACAACTGAGGAGGACTTACTACAGGATTCAACTCAACCCAGAAGAGGATCCATAAGTAGATTCCGAGTGTGGGGTGAGGCCTTGGGAATCATCTTCCGAGAGCACTCAGAACATAAAAAATTGTCCTTGGTGAGGGAAAACCATATACATAAGCAAGAGAGCATATATAGCCACTAGGAATTAACCAAGGAAACATGAAGAAGAGGTGATAACCGTCTGTCTAGAGCATATGACCAAAGCACGAGACCATGACATTGCTTAAAATTCCAGAAGATTTTTACATTGCTAAGCATTATGGAGAAAATTAAGACCGTCTGTCTCAAGATGCCATACCAGAGCTGCATCCAAAACTGCTTGAGCTTGATCATATGAGTCATCCGAAAAACCAAAAAGGGGTGGGCCCAGATGGCGTCAAAATACTGCGTCCTCATGTTGAGGTTCCTCCACCACCGGACAGGCGTTATCCTCCCATGCATCCTCATGTCCAACATTTTCATCGCCTGGGTGCCTCCTCAGGGGATGCATGTCACTGTCGATCTCTTCCCAAATCCTCAAGAAAACAGTTTCTGAAGGCCGAGAGGCACTCAGAGCCTCTCTCCTTTAATGCCTCTCCCCTTACCTTTCTCCTGACTTTCCCTTGCAGTAACCTGTCTTTTACTTTGACTGCTAGCTTCTCTGAAAGCTTCCTGAGGAGGCTCAGACATCAAACACACCCAAATTGGACGCTGAGCTTCTTCTTCAAGGAAGAGAATGGTGATATTGGTAGTGATTACAGGTCTATTCAAATTGCTCTAAAAAGTGAAATGAGTTGTTTGAAACCCATGATACGGAGTTGGATTGTGAGCAGGATTCACAAAGCGGGCTGCCTGCTGATTTCCACGCCCTCCCCGACTTCCCCCAGAATGACTCCTCATTCTGTGGCATACCATGATGAGGAGAGTCCACAGAGGCCGAGACCGGAGGGTGATTAAACAATCGAGGAAACTGGAGGCAGAACCCAGAGAGAGGTTACACAACACAGGAAACAACTTAAGACATCGATAGCAGGCCTGTAAATGCATGGAGAGTGACGCACGAAGAGTCGTAGGAGAAATTGAAGGCTGACTAGTGATGAACCGAGTGAGCCGCTTGAATGTCACACTCATAAACCAAATAATTTTTTGGAGTATCGTGCTCGTCTACATGTGGCAGTACCAAGCGCTTCCATTTGTCGTGTAAAACATTAAGGCACATTGATTTCACCCGCATTCGGGTTAAAATGTTGTATTATTATATACGTGTATAATTCAAATTATATCACCACTCCATAAGCAAATTATTTATATTAAGTGGGGACTCTTCAGATGCTTCCAATATTATAAGTGGTATTCATTCATGGCTCCATCTAAGGTACAATTCACCTACTATCTCAATGGCGAGGAATGATATTTAGAAATGGTGGGAAACCATTCTATAGTTCCTTGTGATTTTAGTGACTGCAACGGGTCTTACACTACTCCTTTCTTTTCAATAATGTCTTATCCCTATGATAAGACTTTGCGACTAGGGTTTGATATTTATTGTTGTAAGGTACAATTCACCTAATATACGTGTATAATTCAAATTATATCACCACTCCATAAGAAAATTATTTATATTAAGCGGGGACTCTTCAGATGCTTCCAATATTATAAGTGGTATTCATTCATGGCTCCATCTAAGGTACAATTCACCTACACCTACTATCTCAATCGCTAGGAATGATATTTAGAAATGGTGGGAAACCATTCTATAGTTCCTTGTGATTTTAGTGACTGCAACGGGTCTTACGCTACTTTCTTTTCAATAATGTCTTCCGCCAATGATAAGACTTTGTGACGAGGGTTTGATATTTATTTTTCTAACACCATGGTCACTTGGTTGTCTGTTATGTTGTTGACCCTCTCATTGGATGGGTGGAGAGTTGTTTCCTTCCGCATATTGTCCACTTTAAGAAGGTCAACAAAATTGGTATTATTCTCTTATGACCCCTGCCGTTTAAGTTATTGTGTATCATTTATACATACATAGTGTATACTACCTTTCATTCATGTTATTTACAGTTTTTCCATGGATTCTCTCCTTGTTTATGGATTTTGGATCAATCCATTTCAAAACCCTCGCGAAAAGTATAAACTCCATCAGTGTGTTACCTTTGGTCTCATTTAGAGTTCAGAAATATAGGGTTCGAGTCCCATTAAGCTACATTTCTCTTACGTAATTTTTTAGTTGATATAAGCCTATTTTGAGTTTTACTTTCTATTGCAACTGAATAAAAAATACGACCGATTACAGTCATTAAATTGTTTACAGAGGAAATTTTTTTAAATTATGTTTAGTAGACATTCAATTACAGTTTATATCCTTAAGCTATTTTTCAAGCTATTTTCCATCTTTCATTATGTCATATTTTTTTGTTATGAATATGGATGACTCTAAAGAGTGAGAACTCCAATAAGGTTTCAAAATATTTCGATCTTTTGTTCGTTTAAGGATTAACAATATACTATGTGTACATTCAGAATTGGTTTTCTTGTTCACCACTTCTTCACATATTTACGGTTAATGACACAAGAATTTTTAGATATTATACATTTCTTATATAAAGAAATTTTCTAAACAATATTTTATTTTTTTGCTTTCTACGGTGTGGTAAGAAAAAGGTTATCAAAGGTGTGCAAAATATTTTCCCCCAGGTATATTTCTAAATCCTTACTCATGTTAAAAAAAAGTTTAACTCTCTAACTCTTTCTATTAATTAAAGTAATTTTTCTTTGACAATTTCCCTGTCTACAGGTACAATTTATCTAGGTTCCCTCAGAAATGCTTTTGAGTGTAATGTGACTATCTTAAATTATTCATCTTCTATGGGCAGGTCAAATTATTTCAACTTATGGTTTTCCCTTCTTAAGCCAAATTCTTTCGCTATGAAGACTACTCTTCTAACTTCTTGTTTCATAAGTTGCTCTCTTTTAATTCACATATTTTGGAAATTATAGAACATATTTATAAATTATATATTTTTGTCATTAACCAGCTATAAACCCGTTCTGAATTTTTATTTTGTTATTTACCTATAAACATAAATTCTAAATTCTCTCTCTATTTTTATATAAATTATTTTTGGTTTTTTAAGCTACTCTGTACATGGTTAATTTCATGAATAGTGTGATAAAAATGGTTGTGAATTAAACCCTACATGTTATGTTTAATACATGTGAGTTGAACTACCATTACAATGGTTTCCTTCTTGCACTATTACATCTTTTCTTTGAGACTCGTTATCCTCTTAAAAGTTTTCCACTGATGTGATACGACTACAAATGTTATGTATATATTTTCTTTCAATTCTTTGCTACAATAATATAGTTGATAAGTTGCACTCTTATATATTCATTGCTGGGAGCATGATATAGTACTTTGATTGTACACTAAAGTCTCCGAGCATATTCTTTTCTACAATTTACTCCTCTCACTAAAACAAAAGTATGATCCATACTGGTTTATTCTCTTAATTGTTCGTATTAGTACACATTATTCTAGTTATGTGTTGTTCACATCTTACAGGGAATTATTATGTGAATTATTACGTAACTAAATTGGTTTGCCAAATGAATGTCTTAAGGTTAATTTTTTTTTTTTGTTTTTTTTTTAAATATCTTCAACTATGCTATCAAAATATATATATATATATATATATAACACTGGTTTATTTCGCTAACTGTTTGTATTAGTAGATAATATTGTACTTATGTATTGTTAGTACTTTGTTGGGAATTACTATGTAACTAAATTGATTTTCATATACCCATATTTATGATACCAATTGAAACTCTTAAGATTGATTTTTTTGTTATAAATGGTTTCAATTACTGTATTAAAGAGTTTTATATATATATAACTTGCTTACTAGGAATTTCAAACATAACCAAAATGGACTTCAAGATGCATAATCTATGAATCATCTTTGAAAGAAAATAAAAAAAATTCTCCATTCCATAGAATTTACTAACTTTCATGCAATCTGTAGAAACATAAGTAACATAAATCTAAGGTAACCTAGCAATAATATTTTTTTTGTGCATAAATAAAATAAGTTTATATAATACACAGTGATTCTCTTTTCCTTAATAACAAAAATAATTCTAAATTCATAAGTATCAACTTAAGTTGAGATTCTTTTTTGGAGAATTAGTAGTTATGGCTCCACCTAACCATAACATTGCTAAAGAGCTAATGTTCCCCATGCAAAATTTTGACCTAGAACTTCTTACTTCTTGCTTCTCTTTGGTCTCTTATAGCCTTAGAATCAGAACACAAAGGAAAGTACAAACAAAATATATTCTTACATATACCAATTTTTTATGGTTAATAAATTCACCCACCTCATCAATAGGTGTGAGGTAGTTATTTTCTCATTAATGAGCTAGTGTTTCTCACTCTTGAAGACAACCCACTATCTTCTACTAAAAAATTTATCAATATCAGAATTTCTTAATTAAATCTAATCACCCATATTATATGCCTAGGACTTATTGATGAATAATAATAACTTAGATAATTAAATTTCAACATTTTGCTCTTTCAACCATTTGTTCTCAACCACTAAATTCTTTTATATTTCTCTATTGGAAAAAAATAAAAATAAATAAGGTTACAATCAATTATTATCAATATTAAATATTGCCCATAATTTAAAGTTTTTCCAATGTATTTCATATTAGCTAGCTTAACCTAAAATAAACTTATGCACGTTTAATTACGAAATATTAAGCCAAGGGGTATCACATCTTCTACTATGAAATCATCTTCCAACTTTAAAGTTGCTTCCTTTGGAGAGAAATTTTTCCATTGAACCTTCAACTACACTACATCTCTATTTTGGAGCTTAACTGCCCTTCAGTCTAGAATATGCAATGGTTCTACTATGAACTCTTCCTTTGGTTCCTAGTGTATAACATGCCAACAAATTACATGAGATGGACCATGTACATACTTTTTCAATAAATAAACATGAAATACATTATGAATTTTAATGTTGGTTGAGAGGGTTAGCTAATACCCTGCAAATCCAACTCTGGTTAACACCTCCAAAGGTCCACAATACCTAGGAGATAACTTGGCACAACCTCCAAGTCCAAGTGTGCTCTTCTTAGGCATGAATTTTAAATACACATGATCTCCAACATTAAACTCTTTCTAATTTATCTTCAAGTTTTCAAATTATGTTTAACCTTCTTAGCTACTCCTTCTATTTCTCTTAACATGTCTAGTCCTAATACCAATCTATCAATGATCCCAACTTAGGGGTACCTTGCATCTTCTTCCATAGATGACTTCAAAAGTGCTCATTTTCAAGGAGTTTTGATATCCATTGTTATAAGAAAAATTTTCTAAGTGTAGATAATACACTCATTTATTGTTTTTATCTTTAACATACATCCTTAACATATCCTCCAATATCTAATTTGTCCTCTTGTTTGACCATCAGTTTTAGGATGATAGGATGTACTAAACTTTAACTTTTCTCCCATGTTTTCAAGAAACACTTTCCAAAATTTGGATGTGAATTTTGTGTCCCTATCTAAAATTACAATTGTTGGTATCCCACTAATTCTGAAAATTTCCCTCCTCAATATTTCTGAAATGTTTCTGGCCTTAAAAGTGTATTGTACTCGGTTGAAGTGTGATTTTTTACTGACTTTATCAACCACAACTATAATGGAATCATGTTGTTTACTTTTCTTTGGTATTCCAATGATGAAATCCATTGAATTTGTCTCTCGTTTCCATTCTAGAATGGGAAGGGGTTGCAACGATCCCACTTATATTGATGGGATTCCTTAACTTGTTGGAACTCAAGATATCTACAATCACAATCGCATTAGAATCGAAAACATCCCTATCAAAATCTAATCACAATCAAAATGAAAGGGATCGAATCGCAATCACAATTAAGTTGGGAAACATCCCTATCAGAATCTAATCACAATCAAAACGAAAGGGATCGAATCCCAATCACAATTAAGTTGGGAGTGGGTGAAATATCATCATATTTTGAGCAGGGAGAATCGCTATTGAAATAGACAAAAATCCAAATCGCAATTAGAATGGAATGGATAGAGGAATATGGCATATGGCCCTTGAATCTTGCGATTGTGATATCTCAATCACAACAACAGAGCTGTTGAGTACCGATAATCCCTAATTGTTTGCGATTTTTCATTTGTGGGATGACGTGAGGGATGACATGATGGTAATGTGGCAGATCCCTATGAAAAAGTGATGTGGAAAGATGATGTGGATCTCATGTCACTGCTTACATCAGATCATAATTGGATTTGGTTTGGGTTGGGAGGAATGACCCTTGGAAACTTGTGATTGTGAAGACGCACGGGATCTATGAACTAGAGTATATAATCCCATTGGGTCTGGCTGATCACAATTGAAATCAGAATGAGGTAGGAGGCATGATCCTTTGGTAATTACGAATGCAATATTTTATATAATGTTTCACAATCACAGTGGGTCTAGAAGAATAGGAGCAAAGCGCTAGCCTTTTGAACTTGTGATTGCAGGGATGTAGGGGGTTTATTATCTGGCATGTATAACCCTATTAGGTTAGTAGCTTATATCTCATATCACAATGGGTGGTGCGGAGGAGTATGGACTTAAGAATTTGGAATTTTTTCTATAGCCACAGATGGGATTTGTTGATTCAGTGGATTTAAATCTGTGATCGGTTCCAATTTAAATATTGTTGGCATTATGATACAAGTGTTGTGCTTGATGGAAACTCACTCACAGGTCAGTTCAGGTTTGATGAAAGGCAACCCACAGGGTAACAAGTCTATTCAGATGTAACAGGGCATTAGTACAGAAGAACAAGAAAATGGAACTGTAGTTTGCTAATCAAAATGAATAAGTTGAAGGTAAAGGATGGTGAAAAGCAGTTTAAGATGTATACATAGGTCCACTTAGTCAAAACGACATATACATGCTAGTTCACACAACAAAAAGAGTGTATATGAATTGTGTATATGTTGGAAAATAAAAGAAATTCAAGAGGAGACAATACGAGGGGTCAATACCATTCTATTAGCTCACAATATTTTGTAGAGTAATGACTATTTGATCCCATCCAAGAATACCATGGGTCCTAAGAGGTATTCGTTTGCAGTATTGAGAAAATCCTAAAACTATATAAGGAGGAGAAACTCATAAGGCCACGACGTGCAAGTGAAAAGGGTTTCTAAGGAATACTTCTATCTTATGTATATTCTATGTTGGAGGGGCTATGTTTGTGTTTTGATATGAAATATTTTGTGCACCTTGATTTCAATGTTGGATTAGGATCATGAGACCTGAAATGACTTATCATTGAATGATCTGATATTTGGTGGGCCAAATCTAATTGTTTTCACCTATTTATTCTTTAAATGTCATGATATAGGTTTTTCTAAAGTCTATAATAATAGTGAAGTTATGATTTAATATTTCCAAATCTATACGCTGGTTCATCTCGGTAAAAGTGCGTGTACACGGAAGTTATACTCTTCCAAGTAGCATATACAACGGAAAATGCTATTCTTCAATATACGACTCATCTATCTCATTAGTTCTGTTGTTTCACTGTTGTCTCTCAATGAAGTCTTCTTAGAGCTAAATGTAAAATTGAATGCATAAGGAGTTTGATATCTGATTCATTGATTGTATAAGTGAGAAGGGTGATCTTTGCTACTGCCTATGTAAAGCTCTATAAATTAATAGTAGATGTTCAGTATATTGCTGGTTGGTACATACTTGATTTGGAAGTTTTATGTTTCATTAGTTTTGAAGGTATACACAAGTTTGATTAAAGGAAGTAGCGTATACACACCGGTTTGGTTTAGTAAAGTAGCGTATACATTTTGATGCATGATTTTTGAGGTTGCAGCTGGTTGTGAATGATGATGCAGGTTTCTGGGTTCAATAGAGTGTTCTAGTGACAGTGATCTCACTATTTAGATTAAATCGTTATTTGGTTGATGCAGTTAGAAAGTTCTGATGGGATAAGTATCAAAATTTTATGAAACAAGGTCTTCATGTGTATTTCTGTGTGCGAGGAACATCGAGTCTTAAAATTTATGAAACGTGGTTCCTGGAAGAAAAGATAAGGTTGTAGCTTTTTGTAGGCTGACACGTATGTATTAGTAATCACATTGGCTAGTACAAGAGCTAGGGGCTTGTAGCTCCCTTCTAGTAGAAGCTGGAGAATGAGAGAAGGTTGTAGCCTTCTACAGGTGGGTGCCTATGCACAGGTATGAGACTGCACGAGTACAAGATTGTAAACAGATTTTCTTATTATTAAAATAAGACAACGATGACAGCAACATGTAGTTTTTCCCTGCATTGGGTTTCCACCTTAAATCTTGGTGTTCATGTTTTTTGCTTATGTGTAATTGTTATAGCTCCAAATCTCACCCTTGAGATTTGTGAAGCTGCATTTATGGCCTAGGGCAACCCCTCCTTCTAGACCTAGTTCAAATACTTAAAAAACAGTGCTTTACTCCCTATATGTGACATTGCCCTGAGCTAAACGTGTGTGTACGTGAGTCAGTGTATACCCAACCTACGTATATGTCTGAAAACACTTAAAAAAATTAAATCTCCTTAATTTTGGGCGGAGATCACGGGTTTTATCTGTTTATTACATATTAGTGCGCATGGCCCAACCGTTCCCAATGAATTCCCAACTAAAAAACTACTTTGGGAGAATCATAAAAAGGCTTCAATGGGAAGGCCTAAAGTAGAGAGAGAATAGAGAGAAAAATCACTCTGCTGAGATTATCCCTGATTAGGTCTGAAGAACCTTGTGCTTCCAACACTTCCCCCACAATAGGAAACCCTTGTTTCCTTGAGTTATGATGTCATTTTACTAGTTGAGATATCTTAGTATGAGTCATGGAAGGAGCCTTTTGAAGACTTGGGATTGAACTAATCCAAAGGACAGTTCTGCTTGGAGCCAGTAGGAGGAAGATGCAGGTGATATCATTCATTGCTTTGTTTTAGTTATCTGCAATAAAGAAACATTTGTCTTCTTCCCGGAATCAATCTTCTTCATGCATATGATGTTAATGTTATGGTTTATGTAAGAATAATTGTTTCAATTGTATAACTAGCTACCTTTCAATATGTTATGAAGTTGATTTCTATATGATACTTGATCTATATATTGCTATGCTTCTTTCAATTGGCTATTTTGCAGGTTCAAGGATCGAGAGTAACTCCAAAAGGGTTTGAACCCCAGCTAGATCTACCCGAACGAGGGACCCCTAGGTGCACCTCTCTTTGTGTAGTTTGATTATTTAAGTATCATGGTTGTGGAATGCTCGTTTTTTAATATACATAACCCCCGCTCTGCTAGGGTGTTGACCCAAAACCCTACAAGACTTTGTCCCTCAACAGAATTGATGACTCCACTAGGGACAACGGTATTGTTGTTCCTAGTTTGGGTTATTTTAAGTCAATGAGGGCTCAACCATAGCTTTTCTTGTTGTAACTGGTTTGTTTGTTCTTGTAGGAACTTAGACTTTAAGTCTGAGAATTTTCTTCAGACCTCTTTTTTTCTTTTTCTTGTGAATTCTTATATACGTCATTTTGTCATGTTACAGTAGTGTATGTACGAAAGTTTCCACATATGAATCCGTGTATACGCAGGTTTCTTTGGGTTGAGTCACATATACACGCAACTGTGTATTGACACAGTCATGTATACCCTAATTTTCCAAGATTTTGTCAAGTCTTTCTGTTTCTAAAGATTTGTTTGCTAGTCTGAGGATTTCCTCAGCAGTCAATTCTGGTTGTTATTCTTTGGTTTTGTAACAAGTTTCAGGTTTCGAATTATCTCTTATTGTGGAAAAGTTTTGGTCTTGTTTTTTGTCTTGTCGCAAGTGTCATCATTTGTGTTTGAGAACACAAGATTTCTTTCTGAGAATCTTGGTTGTTCTAGTCTTCTAGAGCAGAAATATTGGTTTCAATCTTTTTGACAAACTTTATCTTTGTGATCTTCTTGCTTTGTGTCAAAACTGCATCTTGTGGCCATTTTCTTTTCTCTCTTTTTGAAAGTTGTTGAGTGACAATTTTGAAAGTTGTCTTTCTTGGTCTTTTGATCATTGTCACCAAGCTCTTTTTGCTGCTTTTTGGTCGTTAAGAGCATCTTGAAACACCTATTTTGTTGAGTTTTCGCCCATTTTGAGTTGATAACAAGGTGTTTTTGTTGCCTATTTTTCGGTCTCAAATTTTTCGATAGTATTTGGAGCACTTTTGAAAAGTTGTTTTTTTTTTTGCTTTTGAAGAAAACTTCTTGAAAACTTGGCTTTTGCTCTCTTTTGCCTTGTTTTGATTTTGGTTTCTTTTTGCGAGTGAAAGTGCATTTTTTTTGTCTTCAGATTTTGTTTTAGTGTTTAGATGAAAATGAGCATTAGGAACTTATATTCTATCTAAACATCTTAAGTGGCTAATTAGAAGTGATAAACAAGTTACTTTCTTTCTTTGCTTTAGAGTAGTCTTAAGTTTTTTGCATCAGCATATACTCATTGCATTAGGATAGTTTGTGCATATTTTAGGGAATCCATATTTTTTGTTAGTTTTTGTGAGTGGGAAGCTTGTTAAAAGAAAAGAAAAGAGAAATTTATTGCTTTCTTAGAAGTTCCTTAGAACCTGGTAGAAATTTCTTTCATCAAAGAACAAAACAATTGCATTTGCATATAGTTTGGTTTTTATTAATTTCTTTTGCATCAATAAACACCATAAGTTTCACTTCCCTTTATCCATTGACTTCAGAACATCCGATTTAAAAACAAGAACTAAATAAAATATACTAGAACTTTTTTATATTTTCAATTTAGACACACCAACAAGTTTTAGGATATTTAGGGCCTTGGATTAGGTGAGTGGAGAGAAAACTCTCCAAGGCGACTTTAAACTGTCAAACATAGAATTCTGAATAATGAGTGAAAATCCAATAGCGTTAGGAAGACTAGGAAATATCTGGATCTAGGAGTTAAGCACAAGGATTTTTTAAGATAAGGAAGAGAGATACCCCCTCTTGTACTTGTCGGATCTTACCTCAAGACTACTCTACCTAGATTCTGACACAACTTGGTAATCTTAGATGCTTATCCTAGGGATCTACACAGGTGGCTACGGAGGGGAATCCCGTGGCACCTGAGGTTGACGTTGAATCCCTCTCGACAGTACTTCTGGAGGGCACCCTTGCGAATCTTTGGGGCTTGCACTGGCACATGTTGTTGTTAGGAGGTCAGTGTAACTTCCTGTATTATCTTCGCTGGTAAGCCTGGGCCGTCATTATCCCAGACTGTCTTCAGAAGGCCACTACTTCACTTTCTTGTACTTTGGTGTGTGGACCTCATCACCCGAAGAAAAAATACTTGAAATTTGTTTGACTGGTTGATATCTTTTAGGGACTTTATAGTCGAGTGCTCTTTGCTCCTTGTATATAGTTGGTTTTAGATATTTTTGTCTAGTCACTTTTGGACTTTAGATTCTGAGTGACCAACTTACCACTCTGCCAATCTTGAAAGGCTTTTGATCATTCTTTTGAAAGTTGTGGAGTTTCTTCCTCAAGGGAAAAGGTTTTGATTGTGTGTCTATCTTCCTTGAAAAAATTATTTGTACGTTTCCATAAGGGAAGGGTCTACGAATCAGTTAGATATGGTGAATATTCCTGTGGAAATCAACCAAGGTACCCTCCCAAAATGGGATACTTGTACTTTTCCTTTCTTTGGAAATGTTGGTACTCCCTTGATGGTCACTTTGAATATTCTTGGATTGAATGTTGGGCTACCCGTTTGGGTGTGGTCCACTCCAAATGTTCCAAATGCTCTTGAAGCTTCTCAGTTGAATTCTTTATTTCAGGGGCATCACATGGATGCTAAGTTCATCTTGTTTCAAACAGAAATCTTGGATTCCTCTTTCCCCTCGTTCTTGTAATAAGAATTCTAAAAAGAGGAGAAACAGGAAGATGAAGAAGAAGAATAATTATATCCACTTGTCATCAACCTCTGCTATTCATGTTGAAGATGAGCCTTCAGCTACCGCCATTCATGATGGGGGCACGATTCTAGTCACTGCGAGTAATACTAGCAAAGAGCCACCGACCTCTGTAAGTCATGTTAGCAGAATGGATGTTGATAAGAAACCTGGACGTAGAAGTTTTAAACCTAAGTTCCCATGAAAGTTCTTCTACTCTTGGATCTGATGTGGTTTCTCATCAATCCCATAAACCATTGGTTGATAATGTGGTAGAGACAGTGCAATCTCTAGCTGAATACACTCCTCTTTCATGGGGTGCAGTGCCTAACAAAAGAGTATGTTTGATCTCTAGTACAGATTTTTCTGGTATAGGGGGCATTCTGGTTTCTTTGAATGTTCCCCCTCCATGTTCTAGGAGTGTATCCTTTGATTGGGATAGTCTTGTTGAGCCTCATATTCCTTCCACTGTACCTTTCCAAATAAAGGTCAGAGTTAATTCCACAAATGTATATCGATGTATGGTGGATGAAGGATCCTCTGCAAGTATTATATCCTCTTTGACTTGGAAATATTTGGGTTCCCCAAAGTTATTGACAGCGCAGAGTTAGTTGTTAGCCTCTGATAGAAGACCTCATGAATCTATAGGTATTCTTCCTCAATTGCCTATTACTTTAGGTGGGAAGGCTATCTTAATGAATATGATGGTGGTTGATAGTCCTTTAGACTTTAATATGCTACTTGGGCATGATTATTTCTATGTTGTGAATGTTGTAGTGTCTTCACTCTTTCTAGTGATGTGTTTTCCTCATGAAGGGAATATTGTCACAATTGATCAGCTTACATTTGATAATCACCACCCTAATTCAACTTTAATACAGAATACCCCTTGGTTTGTTCCAAGTGTTAAAGTAGACTCTACCCCACCATGGGTGAATTATGTGGCACTTAATACTCAATGTTCAATCGCTTCCAAGAAGGATGCTTTGACTTACTATGCTCCTTCTTGGGACTTGGTCCCGGTAGTTGACTGAGAAATTCTTCCTATAGGGACATGAGACCCCTTAATTCCCTCTTTCAATCTTTGTAGTTTTCATGATTTCTCAGAACTTGATTTACCTTCACAGGAGGAACTCTTTAAAGCCATGAATTTTGACTACCAAAAGAGTCCTTGGCTTGAGCCCTACAAGTGGTTTGTCTAGAAGAACTATTATGCATAAGCCGCAAGGTTGCGTGGTTCCTTGTACCATATTGTATATATAAGGTACGCATTTTCATGTTTTGTATTCTATAACACAAGATTTTATATGAAGTTTATATGTTGGATCTATTAACTTCTTGTCTAGTGTTTCTATTTATGTGTACAGAACATGGACAATTTCTCCCTTGGAAATTGTTATGGTTGATCCATTCAGATAGGTTTTGGTTCTCGAAATTGGCATATAGGTTAGCTTTTTCGACCTGCATTGTGCACTTATTAGTTTCCTTTCCCATTTTGGCCTTAGGATTGACCCCACCAAGTTATGGTGCGGAACCCTCTCATTGCTTAAAAGTATCATGACTTGTGTGGTAGAGCCTATCTTATCATGGGTGCCCTAGTTAGTACCTCATTATCTGTTAGGTCCCTATAATACTAGTGATTACCCCATTAATATTGTAGTTGTATCCCTTATTAATATCGTTGTGCCCCTATTGTCCCCATACTATTATTACTATGCCCCATAGAATCCCTCTATTGTTATTTTTGTGCCTTTATATTATTATGGTTAGGTCGGTTAGGTTATATTGTGACTCCTTAGACTCCTATATATAGAAAGGAGGTTTTTTCATTTGAATCATAAAATAATCATTCATTTGTGCAATGTAAAGGAGGTTACCCCTTCGGAGAGGTTGAATTCTAAGGCATTGATCTATCTTTTCTATCTTTTTGTGAGCTGGTTTCATAACATTTGGTTTCAGAGCTTTGGATTCTAGGGTTTCGTTGCTCCAAATAGGTCATCGTGGCATTTTCTCTATAGATTTTTTTCTGCGATATTTCAGAAGAAAAAAAAAAAAAAAAAAACCCAATTGAGAAGAAATCGCACTGAACCTAAGGTCTAAATTTCAGAGCTTTTCGCACTATATTTGTAGATATATGATCTGAGGAAGTGGGTCCTTTTGTAGACTCCTTAATTACATTCCAAATAGGTGACCTGGGAAAAATCATCATAACTTTCTCTCTAAGCATCGGATTGAAATTTCATAAGGTATAGAAAGAGAACAGACTATAGTTTCTTATACATATTTTTTAGAGCCAAAGATCAAAACGGGTACACGTCGCACATTGTACAATTTTTCTCTATTGAACTACTCTATAATCAGGTCACTGTGGAAGATTTGGCATAACTCTTCTTTGGAGAATCCAATTTGGATTAGACTAGTGGCATGGGAAAGAGGACAGAGAGGGCTACTGCAAGTTGCAATTTTAGAACTGGATGATCCAAAATTACAGAGATACATTAGAGGCAATATCGAGCTTCTAAAAAGTGGAAAAATGTGTGTAGATTTTTTTAAATTTTGCTTAGGCTTGGTTTGAAAAATTATTTTGAAGGAATTCAAAGGGCATACTAGAGAATTATTATCGGTAACTAATGCCCCGAGGAAAGAAAATGGAAACACCTAGTAAGCAACCTGAAAGCTCTAGCATGACTCATGAAGAAGAGGAAGAAATGCTACATGATATATCAAAATTACAAGACCAAGTGCAACAAATGTCACTCTGACAAAAGCTAACGGAAGCCAAGATAAATCTCATGGAATCTAAGATAAAGGGCATGGAGGCTAAGATGAATGGTGTGGAAGCTAGTATGGATGATTTTAATATAGATTTGAAGACAAGCATGGCAGATTTGAAGACAGATTTGACAAATTTTCTACAAGAAATACTTACTAATGGTGAAAGGGTAGTAAAGGAAACTCATGATGCGAACAAAAGAAATGTTAATCACGATTTCATAGAATCTAATGTTGGATTGAAGACCCACCATATTTCAAAAAGCGATATGAGGAATTTTGATGGCAAGGATCCTGCAACATGGATATTATAGATGGAGCAATTTTTTGATCTCAATAATGTGCAAAACATACAAATGGTACGTATTGAAACTTTATATTTGGAACCAAATCAGTTTGCATGGTATCAGTGGCTTTACTCTCGAAAACAAATTATCACTTGGGAAATTTTTACGGAAGAATTGACAACACATTATTAGAATACAAAAAAAAGCACTTTTTTTATCCAATTGATAAGTCTCAAACAAAAGGGTTCAATAATGGAGCACATTGAGGAGTTCCAAAAATTGAACATAAGGGTAAAAAATATTCCAGTGGAGCATAGGATTGATGTGTTCATAGGAACTTTAAAGGATAATATCCAACATGATGTTCACCTTTGGGAACCTGATTCATTAGAGAAGGCATTCATGTTAGCAAGAAAAATGGAAAGCAAAATTATGTCAACCAGGAAGCATACCACTCACAACTATAAACATGGACGTATTATTGCCCCTAGTCTTCCACAACCTATAATGTTGACACCACAACCATTGGAAGAAAAAAGAGAAAAGGGGCTTTGTTAAATTTGTGACAGCAAATACACTAAAGGTCATAAGTGTGCTCAAAAGAAATTATTCTACATAGATTGTGAAAAGGAAGAAGAAAAGGAGCAAGAAAGGTCAAAAGAAGAGGATATACTCCAGGAACAAAGCCTAGATAAAGAAGAAATGAATCCAACCATATCTTGTAATGCATTAGCTGAAATTAGCACTCCTCAAATCATCAATATAGAAGGACAAATCAAGAAGAAAAAGGTAATAGTGTTAATTGATTCAAGAAGTACCCACAATTTTATTCATTGTAAGATAGCGAAAGAATTGGATTGCTTCCTATATCTAGCACAAGAGTGTCAAGTGATGGTTGCAAATGGAGGAACGATAAATTGCTCTGGAAAGTGCGATAATATCAAGCTATCCATGGGAGAATATGTATTGACTAGCCCAATGCTTTCCATTCCAATGGGAGGTGCTCATATTGTACTAGGAGTCCAACGGCTACAATCCTTGGGTACAATAGCTTTTAATTTTCAAGAACTTTTCATGAAATTTTCTATGGAAGGCAAGGAAGTTGAATTAAGGGGTATTACAAGGAAACTGGGAAAGATAATCAGCTCTAACAGTATGACAAAGCTTCTATAAAAGGAACAAAGATGTGTAATTGCATAATTATGTTCGCTAGATGTTTCCACATTGAAACCATTTATTTCTCTAGATCTCCAAAAAGCCTTGGACATTCATTCCAAGGTATTTGCAACTCCCAAAGGTATCCCACCTATTTGTGATCATGATGATGCTATTCATCTGATTCTAGGAAGTGTTCCTCTAAACATTAGGCCGTACAGATATGCATATGCCCAAAAGAGTGAAATTGAACATATGGTTGCATAAATGCTAGAGGTCGGTATAATTCAACCTAGTCGAAGTTCTTTCTCTACTCCAGTAGTATTGGTGTGCAAGAAGGATGGATCATGGCGCATGTGTCCAGATTATAGGGAGCTCAACAAGCTCACTATTAAAGATAAGTTTTCCATTACTGTCATTGATGAATTACTAGATGAATTGCATGGATCAATTTACTTCATCAAGTTGGATCTTTGTTCAGGATATCATCAAATCATAATGAACACTGAAGACATTCTGAAAATAGCATTTAGAACTCATGAGGGTCATTATGAATTTTTGGTCATGCCTTTTGGCCTTACCAATGCACCTTATACATTTCAAGGTTTGATGAATTCCATTTACAAACCCTTCCTTAGAAAATTTGTCTTAGTAGTTTTTGATGATATACTAATCTACAACAAGTCTTGGAAGGATCATGTTGAACATGTCGATAGGGTGCTACAACTGTTGGAGGAGAAACAATTATATGCAAAAAGATCCAAATGTTTCATTGGAGTACAAGAGGTGGAAAATCTGGCTCGTATTGTATCTCATCGAGGAGTTAGGGTAGACCCTAGCAAAAATAAAGCCATTAAGGAATGGAAAATCCCCACATCCCTAAAGCATCTGCGAGTATTTCTCAGGTTGACAAGGTATTATCACAAGTTTTTTAAGAATTATGGGAGAATAGCAACACCTCTAACAACATTATTGAATAAAGATGCATTTTCATGGACTCTAGAAGCAACAAAGGCCTTCGAAAATCTTAAAGAGGTAATGTGCCAAGCACCAGTCTTAGCTACACCATACTTCACAAAAACATTTATTATTGAATGTGATGCTTCAGGAAATGGAATTGGTGTTGTTTTAATGCAAGATGAAAGACCCATTGCTTTTGAAAGTCATCCAATCAAGGGAAAGTTTTTATACAAATCTATTTATGAGAAGGAAATGTTGGCAATACTACATGCACTTAAGAAATGGCGACAGTGCCTAATGGGAAGACACTTCAAGGTAAAAGTGAATCATGATAGCCTTAAATACCTTTTAGAACAAATATTATACTCTAAAGATCAACAAAAGTGGGTCACAAAGATGTTGGGTTATGAATTTGAAATCATCTACAAGAAAGGGATGCAAAATGTGCTGCCAGATGCACTCTCAAGAAAGGATGAGGATGTGGAAGCATTGTTGAGTGCCATTTCTATTATCCAACCAAATTGGATAAATGAAGCAAGGGAGGAATGGAAGAATGATGAAGAAGTGTGGGCACTTATTCGAAAGTTACAACAAGATTCTAGTACACCTGATACATTTAGCTAGCAAAATGATTTATTATGGTACAAAGATCGCATATACCTCTGTAAGAATTCCCAACTCAAACCAAAGATTCTTATGGAATTGCACACTTCTCCCTTAGGAGGGAACTCATGATTTTTAAAAGCTTACCACAGGGTTAAGAAGGAATTTCTTTCGGATGGCCTTAAATCGAATATTCAAAAGTTTGTGGTAGAATGATTGGTTTTCCAACAAAATAAAGTTGAAACAATTAAGACCCCGGGTCTATTACAGTCTTTATCCATTCCAAGCCAACGTTGGGAGGAGGTTTCAATGGATTTTATCACAGGTTTAACAAAGTCTAAGGGAAAGAGTTTCATCATGGTGGTAGTTGATAGACTTACCAAGTATGCACACTTTTGTGCATTATCACATCCATTAAAAGCGAGTACAATTTCTACTGCATTTACGAAAAAAAATTAAAAGCTACATGGAAACCCAAAGATTATTGTAAATGACAGAGATCCCATTTCAGTGGAAATTTTTGGAGAGAGTTATTTTCTTGTCTCGGTAGTCAATTATCTCATAGTTCATCTTATCAACCTCAATCTGATGGGAAAACTGGGATAGTAAACAAATGTTTGGAAGGATATATTTGTTGCTTTGTATCTGAACAACAGACACAATGGGTAAATGGTTGCCTCTGGCTGAATGGTGGTATAACACTTCCTTCCATACAACAACAAAAATGACCTCATTTATGACAGTTTATGGATATCAGCCACCATGCATCACATCATATTTAAGAGAAAATTCTAAGGTTCAAGAAGTGGAACATCACATCGAGCATCAACAACAAGTCCTCCAACTCTTAAAGGATAACCTCGTGTTGGTGCAGAATAGAATGAAACAATAGGCAGATCAATATCAGAGCGAAAGAAGTTTTGATGTAGGTGATTAGATATTCCTACGACTACAACCATATAAACAAATGTCCCTCAAGCAAGCTAAGAAGGAAAATAAATTATCACCAAAGTGTTATGGTCTGTACAAGGTGTTGCAAAAGATTGCTACTATGGCATACAAATTGGAGCTTCCTGTAGCTTCTCGAGTGCACCTAGTTTCCATGTTTCATTTTTAAAGAAGGTTATAGATGACAAGCTCCCAGTTCAAACAATATTGCCAAAACGTGACGAGGAAGGAAAAATTATATTGGAACCGGAAGTAGTCACAGAAGCAAGAACTCGTCAGCTACAAAATTGATCAATTTCAGAGTATCTCATCAAGTGGAAGAACTTATCCGCCGAAGATTGCACATTTGAGGATGGAAATTCTATACAGAAGCATCCAGAACTACTCAAGCGTTGAGGAAAACACCTTTTTGAAGGAGAGTGGCATGTTAGGTCCCTATAATACTAGTTATTACCCCATTACTATTGTAGTTGTATCCCTTATTAATATTGTTGTGCCCCTATTGTCCCCATATCGTTATTACTATGCCCCATAGAATCCCTCTATTCTTATTTTTGTGCCTTTATATTATTATTGTTATGTCGGCTAGGTTATATTGTGACTCCATAGACTTCCTTATATAGAAAGGAGGTTTTGTCATTTGAATCATAAAAGAATCATTCATTTGTGTAATGTAAACGAGGTTGCCCCCTCAAAGAGGCTGAATTCTGAGGCGTTGATCTATCTTTTCTATATTTTTGTGAGTTGGTTTCATAACATTGTCACTTGGCACTCATGCCGATTTTTTGTCACTAGTCTCGGGTTGTTGGCATTATGACTCAGGTTTGGCTCTATGGCACAGGTGTTGTCATTGATGGCAACTCACTCAAATGGAAAATCACAACTTAGGCACTCAGAATGGAAGAAAAGAAGGTATACGCAGGTTCCTCTCAGCAAAGTCGCGTATACACGCGGGATCACTGATCAAAAGGCGCGTATACTTAAGAACTCACTTTCATGTAAAGAAAAGCATGTACATGTGGGAGAATTTGTGTTTGGTCCATGGTATTTAGTCCGACAAATTTGAACCTATGGTTTTGGTCCTTGGTATTGTATCCAAAGTGTTGAACCCAAGTATTGGGTCCCTATTATTGGTTCTATAATGGTTTTCGATCATGGTTTGAGTAAGGCCTAGGACTATAAAAAGAGAAGGAGATCATTTTTCTATGGCATTGATTAAGTGTTGAATATCTTAAGAAGAGAAAGATCTGGAATACTGGTGACTGGTGTATGGTGCATTGCTGGATCTAAACCAAGGAAGAACCTGAGCGCTAAAAGATGGATAAGTTATATTGATGGATCAAGACTGTATGGCTTGAATAGTAGTATCTTTGTAATCTTTGATCTGTTATAATTGGCGCATGATTAGATATATAAATTTGATAGTCTGGGTATAACTGATGTCTGATTAAGGAAAAGGGTAAATTATCTTTTATAGACCTATACGCAGGTTCGGCATGACATAGGTGTGTATACACGCAGGTTCATCAACTGAAGAAAGTGTATACACTGGTTGGCATTGATACAGCTCCGTATGTATGCAGGTTTCTACATAGTGAAGTAGTGTACATTTCATGAAATATGCTTTAGTTGTTTCTGTTTGTTGTTGTAGTGATCAGGGTTTAGAATTTGTGTCTAGTTCCTTTTACTGTTTTCTAGTTACGGCATTCTGAAAAGTGTTTGGTTGATTCTATATTGGGTTGTACAAAATAGATTGATTGTTGCAGATATACTTGATGTTATTCATGGATCTAGTATGAAAATTTATGAAACGTGGTCCCTGGAAAAAAAGAGAAGGTTGTAGCCTTCGGCAGGTAGTAGCTTGCGTACTAGTACCTCAGCTAGTACAAGAGCTAAGGGGGTTGTAGCTCCCTTCCAGGTGAAGCTGAAGAACGACAGAAGGTTGTAGCCTTCTGTAGGTAGTAGCTTGCATACTGGTTTAAGACTACACCAGTACAAAACCATTGTAAAAAGAAGTTTCTAATTGAAAGAAGATAGAGACAAATTGCAGCAGGTGGTTTTCACCCACATTGGGTTTCCACCTTACATCTTGTGTTATTTTGTGTGACTGTCTGCTCTATTTTTCTGGCTACTATTTATATGGTTCTGCCACATAGATTAATGATCAACATCTAAAGAATAAATTAAAATTATAAGTCTGCAAGTTGTGCTTTTGTTCAAGGGAAGTTAGCCTGAATCAACCTCTCTGTGGTGTCTCTTGACTGATTTTTTAGTTAGCAATCCTTGGTTGTCAATGTCTTGTCTATCATCACATCAGTTATATTGGTCCTTTAATCGTGCCAGTTTGAGAAGGTCTCCATTGACTTCTTGTTGGCAGGTCTTGTCCTTATCGATGATGACATCATTCTCTGAGGACAAATCTAGAGCCACACCCTGGGCCTATTTTCATTATTGATAGGTCACCTTGTGCTCAGCATCGATCAGTATCATGGGTCTTTGATTGAGTAGTTTCACTTGTGTTCGACATCAGCTTACACTATCACATACTGGGATTTGTGGATTGCCTTAGTTTCCATTTGACCCTATTGGTGGATACCTCGCCTTTGTCTCAGCTTTCATTATTGGTTGGTTCAGGGAGTTTCTATCGTGTGCTAGCCACATCTTATGTACGCCGGAAATGTGCTTTGGTCGTGTTACTACATCTTTTTTCATCTAATTCCTTCCATATTATTGGCCTGCAAGTTACATTCGCGGTAGATTGATGAAGGATGCCTTAATGTGTTCCTTCTAGTGGATCTTTCCCCATCGACTACGGTCCATTTCTCTAGAGCAAAGGTCTAGTGTCCATTTGCCAGTACCTTGGGGTTTGAAATCATTAGTGGCAAATCATTCACTATGGACACTGGGAAACCATCATTGTCTCCTGATCTATAGATTCTTCTAGGTGTTTGACTTCAGATCATTTATTCAGCCTTGTTATATTCTACTCGGGTACCTTGACTCTCATTATCATCATCGGTGAGTAGTCTCGCTTTTGTTAATGGTATACATCAATGACCGGTAATCAAACGATTTCTCACATGGTCAACTTTAGCGCATTCATTCTCATTGTGTAGAAATGTACCACAGTGGTCGGTGAAGACCTCAGGTTGCATTAGCATTCATTGGTTCACTTGACAGTTGCTCCTATTGCTGCTAGTTGATACCATTCCACCTTATATGTTGCATTCATTCATAGCTACATTCTATATGTCGGTACCCGAGTTTGCAATGTAGTTCCATTTTAATCCATCATGTTCAATTGGTACTATTGGGATTAGTCTTTGATATCAGTGATCAGCTTCATGCTTTATCATCATTAACATTCTTATATGTGATATTCAGACATGTACTTGTTCGATCATGATTAGATGATCCATTATGTGTTTCCAGTATTCTATACTTGTATACTTAGTGGGTCCACTTGTACTTGATATGAGGACATGCTTTACTTTCTTTGAGCATGGGTATGCCCACCTCAGATAGTGTTTCTTTCTGATCTCCTTTTGTGGCTTGGTAGGCTAAATTTTGGTGAAGTCCTTCTCAGTTTTTGGCAGGTTTCCTTTCCATGTAGTTCATACATTTCGGCCATCATGTACTCCTTATGACCTCATATATTAGGAAGCATCTGTTATAGCTCCAAATCTCACCCTTGATATTTGTGAAGCTGCATTTATGGCCTAGGGAAACCCCTCCTTCCAAACCTGGTCCAAATACTTAAAAAACAGTCTTTTACTCCCTATATGTGACATTGCCTTGAGCTAAATGCGTGTGTACGCGGGTCAGTGTATACCCAACCCGAGTATATGTCTTAAAACACTTAAAAAAATTAAATCTCCTTAATTTTGGGCGGAGATCACGGGTTTTACCTATTGATTACCTATTAGTGCCTGTGGCCCAACTGTTCCCAAAAAATTCCCAACTAAAAAACTAATTTGGGAGAAGTATGAAAAGGCTTCAATAGGAAGGCCTAAAGAGAGAGAGAATAGAGAGAAAAATCACTCTTTTGAGATTATCCTTAATCAGGTCTGAAGATCCTTGTGCTTCTAGCACTTCCCCCACTATAGGAAACCCTTGTTTCCTTGAGTTATGATGTCATTTCACTAGTTGAGATATCTTTGTATGAGTCATGGAAGGAGCCTTATGAAGACTTGGGATTGGACGAATCCGGAGGATAGTTTTGCTTGGAGCAAGCAAGAGGACGATTTAGGTGATATCATTCCTTGCTTTGTTTTAGTTATCTGCAATAAGGAAACATTTGTCTTGTTCCCGAAATCAATCTTCTTCATGTATATGATGTTAATGTTATGGTTTACGTATGAATAATTGTTTCAATTGTATAACTAACTACCTTTCAATATGTTATGAGGTTGATTTCTATATGATACTTTGTCCATATATTTCTATGCTTCTTTGAATTGGTTGTTTTGCAGGTTCAAGGATCGAGAGGAACTCCAAGAGGGTTTGATCCCCCGTTGGATCTACCCAAACGAACGACCCCCAGGTGCACCTCGCTTCACTGAGTTTGCTTATTTAAGTATCATGGTTGTGTGGAATGCTTGTTTTTTACTATAGATAACCCTCTCTCCTAGGGTGTTGACCCAAAACCCTAGGGGACTTTGTCCCTCAACAGTGATGGTTTATTCTATTTTTACACAGTAGTTCACTTCACAAAAGTAGTGTCTATAAATATGTTTGGGAAATGAAAAATTATTGAATTGATAATACTAATTCACCCCCCTCTCAGTATTATTTCCAACAATTGGTATCGAGGCAGGTCCTTCTAAAGAAGCCTGATTGCTTGAAGGAAGATCTTTCAAGATGAATAATCATGAAGGCATGGGATCTATCAGACCACCAATCTTCAATGGGAGATACTTGGTATATTGGAAAATAAGAACCAAAGCCTGTCTACAATCTATTGGAGCCAATGTTTGGGAAATTGTGGAAGGAGGATATCAATTTCTAACAGTAATTCCTATAGACTCTGCATGTAAGAAGTTATATGAAACCAATGCCAAAGTTATCAATACGTTATTGGGAAGTCTGTTCAAATTAGAACTTGTCAAAGTCATACAACTCAAGACAACCAAAAAGATATGGGACAAAATCATTTAGAGCTATGAAGGAGACTCTCAGGTAAAATGTGCTAAGCTTCAAAATCTCATAATTCAATATGAAACTCTTAAGATGCATAGTGATGAGAGTGTTGCTAGTTACTTTTTACGTATAGATGAGATTGTTAATTGTATCAATAATATGGGTGAAGAGATAAAGAAAGATACTTTAGTTGAGAAAATATTGAGATCTTTGTCTTCTAGATTTGAGTCAAAAGTTTCCGCCATAGAATAAAAATAGGATCTTCAAACTATTACTGTGACTCAACTCAATGGAATCCTAACTGCCTTTGAAATGAGAAAAGAAGGTCCATGAGATATGAGAGAAGCTGCTTTTAAATTGTCAGCAAAGGGAAAAGAAAAGGAAGAGCACAATGAATCAGGACACATTTCAGAAGAGGAAGATGAGGTAAATTTTGTTAAGAAGCTTCAATGGCGTTCTAGAAGATTTTGAGGTAAGCTATCTTTCAAATGCTTTGCTTTTTGTAGAGTTGGTCATTATGCTGCCAAGTGTCCTCACAAAGATAAATATGAAAAAGTAAAGGAATATGAAAAAGGAAATAGAAAACATGTTGTGAATAGGAGTTACTATACGCATGAAGATAGTGATGGTCTATCCAATAGTGATGAAGATGAAACTGTTCAAGATTGTAGACTACTCATGGCTTATGATAGATGATTTTTTGGATGCCTTAGAAGAGGAAGACTTTCTTGAATAAATCACTAAACTCAAAATCTGTTTAAAATAAGAGACTATGATCATAGATACGTTGACACACCAACTCACTCAAAGGGAAAAACACAATGAAAATCTAGAATGTGAAATTGTGGGTCTAAGAAAAGAACTTGAGAAGAAAAAATATCTTAATCTTAGATTTGCTAAAGGATCTGAAACTTTAAATGAAATCATCAAAGTTCAGCGTTCTCCTCTGATAAAGACACCTCTTGGATATACCAAAGAATCATCTCAATCATAGAAGCCGACAGCCTCCACAAGAAGCCATATTGATGCAGCATCAACTAGTGAACAATATGTCAATCATCAACGAAGGCCTAAAATTACTCATCAGGTAAATCATACTCAATTTACTCCAAGGATGAATAACAGTAGAAGCTTCAACCAATAGGTAAACAATGTCAAAAGATTCTATTATCACATAAACTTATTTAATGGGTAATGTTTTTCATGTCACAAATTTGGGCATAAGGCTCCTCAATGTGTTTCTTAGAAAAACATCATGACTAGAGAAGCACAAAATCAAAGGAGTGTAACAGGAATCAAGAAAAGTTCTTATAATAACTTTTTTGCTCTTGAAAATGAAGTAGAATGTTCGATTTGTAACAACTTTGGTCATGAAGAATCTGAATGCAGGAGAAAATTTCGGCCATCACTTCAAAAGGAGCAAACATCATTAAATCCTAAGATATGGAGAATTAAGGAATCTCAATTAGAAAGATGTGGCATAGCTTTGTATGCTGAAGGACAAGAAAATTTGTGGTACGTCGACACCGAATGATCCAAACACATGACAGGTGATAAAGAGAAACTTCATTCATATTATGCTTTAGAGAAGGAAAATAATATCTCATTTCGAAATGACACTCCAGAAGTCATTAAAGGTAAAGGTTTTGTCTTCTTGAAAGAAAAGGTTAGAGCTAGAAATGTCATGTATGTAGATGGTTTAAAGAATAACATGTTGAGTGTCAGTCAAATGCGTGATCAAGGAAACAAAGTTGTGTTTCGATCAAATGGATGTGTGGTTCATGAGATTGATACAGGAAATATCATGATCAAAGGTACAAGAACGACAAACAACTTATACATACTCAAAGGAGGACAACATCAATGTTATCTAAGTAAAACACATGAAAACTGGTTATGGCATAGAAGATTGGGACATCTAAGCTTTCCTCAAATAAGAAAAGCATGCAAGCTCAAGGTAGTCCATGATCTTCCAAATATCAGCGTCCCAGAAAATACCATATGCAAACCATGTCAAGTTAGTAAAAAAGCCATAGTTCAATTGAATGAAAAAGAAGGATCAGCAAGTAAGCCTCTTGAACTCATCCATACTGATTTATGTGGAACAACAAGGAAAAATTCACCTCGTGGATAAGAATACTTTATTTTATTTATTGATGTTTCTTCTAGAATGTGTTGGATAGGTCTACTAAAGCATAAATATGAAGCATTTTAAAGCCTTCAAAGCCTTCAAAGCTTTAGCTAAAAATGAATCTGATCCAAAAATCAAATGTCTCAAGTCTGATCGAGGGGGAGAATTCATATCATATGAATTATTTGAGTTTTGTGAACAACATGGAATAAGGAGGCAATTCTCTGTCGCAATAACTCCTAAGAAAAATGTCGTGGTGGAAATAAGGAACATAAAAATTCAACAAATGGTTTGAGCATTGCTTGATGAATCTGGAACTCCTGCAACCTTCTGGGGCAAAGCTTCATTTGCTTCTGTGACTATTCTCAACAAAGCGAATGTTCAGGTAAATAGCAATCAAACTCCATATGAACTTTGGTATTGTAAGCCTCCTACTGTAAAACACTTTAAAGTGTTTGGAAGCAAATGTTTCATTAAAAGTACTAGTGAAAAACTTGGTAAGTTCGAACCCACAGTACATGAAGGAATTTTTTCTTGGCTATTCATCCCTAAGTAAAGGATACAAATGTTATTTATAATAAAAGACTTCGGAAAATTATTGAAATCATTGTTGTTGTAATTAATGAAGAATGTAGAAATTCAGAACAAATGAAATCAACAGAGGAATATAATAGTGAGGAAGATGGGGAATGCTTTCCCTCACCAAATCAAAATGATATAGAAGAAGAAACCAATGAAGAATCAGAAGAAGATACAACAGACAAGGAAAAGAGTCCATCCAGGTATGTTCAGAAGAATCATCCTGAATCTCAAATTCTAAGAGAAAAAGGGGCTGGAGTATAGACAAGAAGAACTATTAAAGTGACCTCAAGTTATCTAGAATTATTATCCTCCACTTAACCTCAAAATGTAAATGAAGCCTACAAAGATGAATATTGGGTCAAGGCCATGGATGAAGAACTGGACCAAATTGAAAGGAACGATACTTGGGAATTAGTTCCTAGACCTCATGATAAAAATGTTAGATGAACAAAATGGATATTTAAGAATAAGCTCAATGAAAATGGAGAATTTATTGGAAACAAGGCAAGACTTGTCTGTAAAGGGTATGATCAACAAGAAGGTATAGATTTTGAAGAAACGTTTTCACCTGTTGCCAGACTTGAATCCATAAGGATGTTTATTTCTCTCTCTAGTTTTCGAAAATTCAAAGTATAACAAATGGATGTAAAATCAACCTTTCTTAATAGAGATTTAGAAGAAGAAGTGTATATTGAACAAAAAGAAGGATTCATTATTAGAAATGATGAAAAAATCGTATGCAATCTCAAAAAGGCTCTCTATAGTCTAAAATAGGCTCCAAGGTCTTGGTATTACCACCTTGACAAATATCTACAAGAAGATTTCACAAAAGGTTCTGTAGATAACAATTTATACACAAAGATTGAAAATGATAAACCATTAATTATTCTTGTTTATGTTGATGATATCATCTTTGGTAGAAATGAAGAATTCATGAGTCAGAATTTTTCTTCAATAATGCAAAGAGAATTTGAAATGTCCTTACTTGGTGAGCTTATTCATTTTCTTGGTGTACAAGTATAGAAAACAAAAGATGGTATCTTTCTTTCACAAACCAAATATCTCAAGCAGATCTTGAAGAAATACAGAATGGAATATTCTAAACTAGTATGTACTCCAATGATAACATGATGCAGTCTCAGCTCTAACGATGAATCACCAACAATAAACCAACCAACTTACATATCTATGATTGCAAGTTTTCTTTATTTAACATGTACCAGACCTGATAACATGCATGTAGTAGGAATTGTTGGAAGGTTCCAAGCATATCCAAAGGAATCACATCTCCACATAGTTAAAACAATTTTCAAATATCTTCAATGAACTCAGGACTTTGGACTATGGTATCTTAAAGACACAGACCTTACTCTTCATGCATATACAGATGCAGATTAGGTAGGAAATGTTGATGATCGAAAGATTTCTAGTGGAGGAGCATTCTATATGAGTTCATAGTTGGTGTCTTGGTTCAGCAAGAAACAAAGTTTGATTCCCTTACCTACAGATGAAGCAGAATATGTGGTTGCTGCATCTTGGTGCACACAACTACTTTGGATGATGCAAACATTGCAAGACATTCATATCACATGTACTCCACCCAACTCTATTCTACGTGATAATACAAGTGCCATCAGTATTTTGAAAAATCTTCTCATGCACTCCAAGGCCAAGTACATACCCATTAAATACCATTTCTATGAGAACAAGTTCTTTAAAAAAAGGTCAAATTGGAGTATGTTCACTCCAAAGAACAGCTTGTTGATATATTCACTAAGCTTCTTCCAAGAGAAACATTTGAATATCTCATATAGAAGTTGGGAGTGGTTGTTGCATCATCCTACTGTTAAATCTAGCTTTTAGAGGAAGGTTATTATATGTTTGTTTCATGAAGTATAGTCACGTATACATTCAAATTTTTGTAGTTGAAGAAGTGTATATGTTTTTTTGTCAAAACAATAGTGGCTTAGACTCTAATATGGGTGCTTTCTCTGATATTGATGATTACAGTCCGACGATATGATTTGTTCATTGATTTTTATCGGACTGAAAAATATGCCTTGATGAATGACTTGTTGACAATGCGCAGGTAGCACAAGTTCAGGGGGAGCATTAACCTTCACAAAAATTCTGCATTGTTGGCATCATGGTTGCTGAGTTAAGCTATGGCTTCATAAACATATATCATTTCTTGCATAAGTCATGTAAAGATATAGTGTGTGATATGACTTCTTCTGTCATGGACTATGCTTGAATGGGTCCTATTGGATATATGATGTAATTTGAATCCCCACTTTTCACGGGATGGATGATGTAATAATTGATGTATTTATGTCATGTATAAACAATTGGTATATCCCCACTTGTTTGGGTGGATCAGTCGAATATGGTGTATCCCCACTTGATTGGGTGATTGACGTATGTATGAGCCATTGGTTATAGGGAGTTCATACTCACTTAGTTAAGTTATATAGTTATGTTATTCTCTTGAAACATATCGTTGTATACTAAGCATGTACTTAGGGGGAGCATGGATAGAATAACATATATCAAAGGGGGAGAATAGCTTGGTCCACCCTTTTCCAATGATGTCAAAGGGGGAGAGTATTTCAGTGTTTCTTGTTATCTCTAATAGTTTCTATAGCTTGATGTAATCAACACCAGCATGGTTGCCATCAAGTCCAAAGGGGCAGATTGTTGGCATCACGATACAAGTGTTGTCCATGATGGCAAATCACTCACAAGTCAGTTCGGTTTTTATGAATGGAAACCCACAGGGTAACAGGTCTATTCAGATGTAACAGGGAATTGGTACAAAAGAACAGGAAGATGGAACTACAATCTACTAATTAGAATGAAGAAGTTGAAGGTAAAGGATGGTGAAAAGTAGTTTAAGATGTATACGCAAGTCCACTTAGTCAAAATAGCATATACACGCTAGTTCACAGAACAAAAAGAGCGTATACATATACATGCACTTTCACTAGAAGAAAAGTGCGTATATATTGGAAAGTCAAGGAAATTCAACAGGATACAATACCAGGGGTCAATACCATGGTATTAACCCATAATATTGAGCAAAGCAAGGACTATTTGATTCCGTCCAAGAATACCATGGGTCTTAAGAGGTTTATCTGAGGTATTCAGAAATTCCTAAAACTATATAAGGAGCAGAAGATCATAAGGCGAGGGCATGCAAGTGAAAAGAGTTTCTAAGGAATACTTCTATCTAAAGTATATTCTATGTTGCAGGGGCTATATTTGTGATTTGATCTGAAATATTTTGTGCACCTTGAATTCAATGTTGGATCATGATCATCAGATGTGAAATGAATTATCATTGAATGATCTAATATTGGTTGGGCCATATCTGATTGTGTACACATGTTTTATTCTTTAAATGTCATGATCTGGGTTTGTCTAAAGTCCAAAATAGCAGCAAAGTTATGAGTTAATATTTGTAGATATATACACTAGTTCATCTCAATAAAAGCACATGTACATGCAGGTTCTACTCTTACAAGTAGTGTATACAAAGGAAAATCCTATTCTTCAAGATCTAACTGATCTATCTGATCATTTCCATCGTTTTACTATCTTTTTTCAATGAAATCTTCTTAGATCTGAATGTAAAACTAAATGCATAAGGAGTTTGATATCTAATTGATTGATTGTATAAGTGAGAAGGTCGATCTCTTCTACTTCCTCTGTAAAGCTCTGTAAATTGACAGTAGATTTTCATTATATTGTTGGTTGGTACATACTTGACTTAGAAGTTTTATGTTTCGGTAGTTTTGAAGGTATACGTAGGTTGGATTCAGTAAAGTACCATATACATTCTGATGCATGATTTTTGAGATTGCAGCTGGTTCTGAATGATGATGCAGGATTTTGGGTTCAACATAGTGTTGTGGTGACAATGGTTTGATTGTTCAAATTAACTTATTATTTGGTTGATGCAGCTTGAAAGTTTTGATGGGTCCAGTATGAAAATTCAATGAAACGAGGTCTTCATGTGTATTGTTGTGGGCCACGAGTATCTAGACTAAACATTTATGAAACATGGTGCCTGGAAGAAGAGAGAAGGTTGTAGCTTTTTGTAGGTTGATGCTGAAGTACTAGTAATCAAATTGTCTAGTACAACAGCTAGGGGGTTGCAGCTCCCTTCTAGTAGAAGCTCGAAAACGAGAGAAGGTTGTAGCCTTCTACAGGTGGATGCGTGTGTACTGGTATGAGGCTGTACTAATATAATATTGTAAACGTATTTTCTTATTATTAAAAGAAGACAAAGACAACAACAGGAGTTGGTTTTCCCCATATTATGTTTCCACCTTAAATATTGGTGTTCATGTGTGTTTCTTATGTGTGATGGTTTATTTTGTTTTTAGGGAACTGTTTAATAAGTTACTGATTCACTGATTAGAAATCAACACATGATAAATTGACTAAATTATAAGTTCTCATGGTATATCCTGGTTTCTTTAATCACAGTAGCGTGTACATGCTAGTTCACTTCACAAAAGCAGGGTATATAAATCTATTTGGGAAATGAAAAATTATTGAACTGATAATACTGATTCACCCCCCCTCTCGTTATTATTTCCAAAAAATATCACAATTGCAATAGTAGAGAGGCAGAGAGGTGTCAATCTGTGGCTTTTTTGCAATTTGTAGGATGTGGGGAGCTTTATTAAATGGAGTGTATGACTCCGTTGGGTCCGATCTGTCGCAATCGCATAAGGGATAGGTCACAAGACTTGGGCTATGGTTTATGCGATATTAGCGAATGTGATATTTTTATTTAAGTGAAGTTCACAACCCTGTCAGGTCCCACCTTATCAAATTTCAATCACATTTCAATAAGGTTGCATGTTTTATCATGGTGTGTTGTTTATTATAATTATTTGTGATGTGGGGATATGGCAGAGTTATAAGGAATTTAACCCCAGATTATTATTGTTTTTAAAATAACCCATATTGTTTAATACTGTAAGGTTTTCAAAGCCTAAGTATAGTCTTGGTCTCAGGGGCTATTTAAAATTTGGTTTTTTGATAATCAAGGTTTAATGCTTGGGTTTTAATTAAAAATACTATGTGTTAAACTTTGGTTATGGGATTTATTAACATTTTTTCATGTTGATTTTCTATTTCAATTTTTTTTTTAAAGGAATAAAATCGAAGGAATTTTAAAACTAAAGCGTCCCTATTTTCATTGGAAGAACCAGTTATCCTTGATGAATAATAATGAATTTTTTCAAAAGTTCAGTAAAAGATAATTTAGGAAGTGGAAACTATTTTTCGAAACATTTAGATAAATAAAATTACTCCAACTCTAAAACTCATTAAATTGCAATTTCTTTAAAAACCTTTCGTGAATGAAAAAAAACCTTATTTACTTGTATCATTCATTAATCATTTATAGTGATAAAGTACGGGTCCTTTTACGACTTAGATTCTAATGTACTCGTTCGTCACACGTAGAGCCACTACTGCGAGCAAGCAGTCATGGCTTCGACAATGTTACATTTTAATCAACAATAATCCTGTATCTCATCCATTTAATAGCGCAATAATTAGAGATAAGTTTTTTATTTTATTTTTCTTTTCTTTGCTTTTATGTTTTAACTGATGCCAAAAGCCATTGTCCTGGTTCGGTGGTGAGATAACGACAATGCCATTCACTGGTAATAATCAAACTGAACAAGATCTCTCGTTATGAGACCCCTTGTCTTATACTTGAAACAATCATAAGCCATTACCCTGATTTGGTGTTCAGTATTGGTAATGTTAATTTTAATTGGTTTCATATGATCATGGTAAGGAAGCTCATGATGAAACCTCTTATATTTTAGATTTATTATATTTTAGAATTACACTCTAAAAATTTCTTTTTAATGGATGGGGAGAATCATTGACTCCTTCAGAGTTTTGGATGACAAATCCAAGTTGAAGTGCTTAGTCATAAGACAGTCTTTACTTTTATTTTTTAAAGATAACCTTTTTTACTGAAACTAGAGTAAAACGATATAATTTTTTAGGTTATTTAAAGATTTCACAACATAATGGAAAAATTTCAAAGTTATATAATTTTTATCTAGTTTTCAATTTTGGTAACCTCTTCTTAAAAATTTCTACTTTCAAATTGAAAAAATTATAAAATGGTTTCAAGAGATGTTTGTGAAAAGCCAAAGGTATGTTATTAATATTATTATCTAAAATGATGTATACCTTTGTTTTTTCATGAAATGTGAGTGGAGTGGAGAGGAGAGAATAAGGTGAGGTATGCTTTTTAATATTTCATAATTTTTTTTTATCTTTGGGACATCAGGGGAGGATGGAGGAGCGCAGGTTGGACCCAGGGCGGGCTAGGTCGAGGGCCTATCACCCACCAGACCACTGTCAGCAGGAAATGATGACTAAGCAGGGTTGTACACTAGAGGACGGAGATGCTGGCAGTTGGACAGAAAGCGACAACACCCAGGAGGTAAAACATCAGGGGGAAAACAGGAGTTTTTGGAAGGTAATAGGTTTTACTATGGAAAATAAAGGAATAGTGTAAGACAAAGGAATAGTGTATTGAGCTGACACAGACCCCACATCGATCCTAGAGAAGTAAGATTGATCTGAGCGTTTTCTAGTTAAAATTGGTACACTCAGATGTGTTTGGGCTTGTTAAAATCAAATCATTAGGAGCAGCATCATATTTTGTAACATTTATAGATGATGCATCCAGGAAGGTTTGGGCATATCCTATGAAAAATAAAAGTGAAGTGTTTGGAATATTTCAAAAATTTCATGTTGTTTTTGAAAGAGAGACTAACAAATTTCTCAAGTGTTTAAGAACAGATAATGGTGCAGAATATTTCTCAAATGCATCTAAGGAATATTGTAATAGGTTTGGCATAAAGCATGAGAAGACTGTGCGTGGTACTCCTCAACATAATGTTGTTGCAGAAAGGATGAATTGCACCATTATGGAAAAGGTGTGAAGTATGTTGTCCAATTCCAGTTTGGAGAAGAATTTTTGGGCTAAAGCAGCAAGGACCGCTTGCTACCTCATAAATAGATTTCCAACTACAACCTTGGATGGCGGTATCCCTGAAGAAGTTTGGACTCGTAAGAAGTTGAATTATTCTCACTTGAAAATCTTTGGATGTAAAGCATTTGTACATATTCCCAAAGAAAATAGAACTAAGTTAGATGATAAATTTATGAAATGCATATTTTTGGGATATGCGGATGAAGATTTTCGTTATCGTCTATGGGATCTAGTCAAACATAAAATTATTAGAAGCGGGGATGTTATATTTAATGAGTGAGAAATGTTGAAGAGGACTGTAGGTGAGTTGGAGGTCAAGAAGGTTATTGACAGGTTTGAAGAGTAGTAAGAAAACATCCCACCAATGCAGGAAAATGAACAGCAAATTCAGGAGCATGAAGAACAACAAGTGGAAAATAATGAAGAAGAAGAAGAAGGAATCTTGCAGGAACCCTTATAGGAGATTCAACCTAATAATGCAGCACCACATTTGGTTCTCAAATCTTCTAGGCCTCATAAGCCTTCACAGATGTATCCTCCTTCAAACTATATATTTTTGACTGACGAAGGTGAACCTAATTGTTTTCAAGAAGTTTGTAAATTTTAGCACAGTGAAGAATGGAAGAAAGCAATGGAAGAAGAAGTGAACTCTTTGCAAGAAAATAAAACTTGGGAGTTGGTAAACCTCCTAAAAGGTAGAAAGGCTCTACAAAACAAATGGGTTTATAGGATTAAGCATGAAGGTGACGAAAAGAAGGAGAGGTATAAAGCAAGGCTAGTGGTGAAAGGTTTTGCCCAAAAAGAAGGTATTGACTTCATTGAAATTTTCTCACATGTTGTTAAAATGTCCTCCATTAGAGTCATTCTTGGTCTAGTTGTTGCTCTAGACCAAGAATGTGAATAGTTAGATGTAAAAACTGCATTCCTTCATGGTGAATTCGAGGAAGAAATTTATATGGCGCAGCGAGAAGGCTCCTTAGAAAAAGGAAAGAAGACCTTGTTTGCAAGTTGAAGAAGAGTCTTTATGGGTTGAAACAGGCACCTCGACAATGGTACAAGAAATTTGATTCATTCATGTTGGAACATGGTTTTCAAAGGTTAGAAGCTTACCCTTATGTCTATATCAAGAGGTATGATCAAGGAAAGTATATCATATTATTGTTATATGTGGATGACATGTTGATTGTTGGGAATAAGATCAATAGGTTGAAGAAAGATTTGGATGGAAAATTTGCAATGAAGATTTTGGGACCACCACAACAAATATTGGGCATGCAGATTATGGGTGATAGGAAAAACAAAAGGTTGTGGCTGTCACAAGAAAAATATATCAAGAAGGTGCTTGACAAGTTTAATATGAAGGATGCCAAGCGAGTTGGTACACTCCATGGAGCCCACTTCAAGCTGAGTACTGAATTATGTCCTAGTGATGACAAGGAGAAGGAAGAGATGAGCAGGATTCCTTATGATTCAGCAGTTTGCAGGTTGATGTATGCCATGGTATGCACACACCGAGACATTGCATATTGAGTGGGAGTAGTGAGTAGGTTCCTTGCCAATCAAGGCAAACAACATTGGCAAGCAGTAAAATGGATTTTGATGTATCTCAAGGGTACTAGTCATTATTGTTTATGATTTGGTCATAATAAGGCTTTGCTTGCAGGATTTACAAATGCAGATATGACTGGAGATATGGACACAAGAAAGTCCACTACAGGTTATTTGTATACATTTGCAGGTGCAGCAGTATCTTGGGTGTCAACGCTACAAAGAATAGTATCCCTCTCTACAACAGAAGTAGAGTACATAGCTGCGACAAAAGCATGTAAAGAGATGTTGTGGATGCAGTGATTCCTAGGAGAGATAGGAATAAGTATGTGTTATATTGTGATAGTGAGTGCCATTCACTTGGCGAAAAACCTAGCATTTCATTCAAAAACCAAGCACATTGACTTAAGGTACCATTGGATAAGATACCTAGTGTGTTGGAGGAAAACATTCATACTATTCATCAAAACCAAGCACATTGACTTAAGGTACCATTGGATAAGTCATGTGTTGGAGGAAAAACAATTATCCTTGGAAAAGATCCATACAGATTGGAACTCTGCTCATATGCTCACTAAGATTATACCACGAAATAAACATGAGTTATATTGAGGCATGGTAGGACTCTATGAGACTTCATGGCTCTTATTTGGCTTCAAGTGGCAGAATGTTAAATGTGAAGCCAAATTCATGAATCTCATGCAGTATTCTAGATCCTTCTACACACCAATTAGTTTCTAGATCTCGAGGATTTTAGATCCTTTTACACCGCCATTAGTTTCTGCATCTCCATCTTAATCACATACAGGATTCTAGATTCTTCTTCATTATGT
This sequence comes from Pinus taeda, assembly GCA_000404065.3. Classification (NCBI taxonomy): domain Eukaryota; kingdom Viridiplantae; phylum Streptophyta; class Pinopsida; order Pinales; family Pinaceae; genus Pinus; species Pinus taeda. The sequence goes on along the minus strand of APFE030069331.1, from coordinate 159,757 downwards.
ATAAATTTGCAATTTCTTTGCAACCCAAGTCGAGGCCTGTTAAGTAATGTAAACTGATTTCTGTTCTAGAGTGTTGTTTTATCTATTTAGTTGTTTCTGATTGAGTAATCTTGTTGTTTTTCCATTTGTCTGTGTCTGAAATTATTCTTTACTATTGCCGAAATCTCTAAATATGGGTTGATTCCTCCACCACATGCCAACACTCGAAAAATACTCAAGATTCGACATCAGTTCCTACAACTATTATTACTATAAGCGATCCACGAAGTCCAGAAAACGTGAATACATTTGTGTGTTACAATGATATCTACAATTCGTCTCCCTCTCCATCTCGTTGGAACGTTTGTAGTCCGTCTCCCTTATTTCTTCCCCTCAAAGAAACGGTTAGGAGGTCTTCAATTAGTAGGTATGGAATAACATTATCGCTATGTTCAGGTGAAGGAATATGTCTAAATAATATTTTCAGTTACGTTATCCACACACTAACACTGAACAAAATATCATATCAGACTGATGAATGTAACCGTGCGGAATGTGACATTTTCCATTGGCTAAAATTCACCATTAATTTTTCCTTGACAACCGACTGAAGAAATTAATTATCTGTTCTCTTTGAGAATATGGCAGTGGTGGAAAAGAGAGAGACAGACAAAAGGCAGCTATGCACAAACATGGGCAAATAGCACTCCAGTCATGAAAACCACAAAAACGCGTAACATTTAAGATTGGACAGCTAAATATCGTATCAAATATCTATTTAACATATTATACGCCGAAAGTTCCTTTCCTCTGCCTTAAAAGAGAGTGTCGGTAGCTAGAATTTAAATTATAAAGAAAATTTAGAAAACAGCTCTATTTTCAGTGAAAATAAAACCCTAACTCCGTATAAAAATCCTACTCCAAAAACGTATATTCCCGCTTTCAATTAACCTCGTTCCGTGCAAGATGAGCGCACTCCTATTCCCATCCTCGCCTATTTCGAACCGGAAAGCAACTTCCATCGGTCTACTCAAAATGCTTCCTTCGTTCTCGTTGAAGAAAGATTCTCTGTTTTAGTTTTTCGGTTTTAATTTTTTGAGTCAATTTTTTCTTATTATATTAAAAATTTATATGGTGTAATAGGCGTAATAACACATTTTAAATAATTGAAACTTCAAAAATTTTAATCACAAACATAAAATTATTCTGAAGCTATAACTATAAAGTTAAAAAATTATATGAATTTTTTAGCCTATTTAATCCAATAGTAGAATGGAAAAAATCTATATGGATTCTCGAGTCTATTTAATCTTATATTCTCCAACCATTCGAATGCAAGACGATAACTTTAAAACTGCATTGGAATCGAAGACAATAACTGCATTGTACTTTATTGTGTGAATTTATTTTGATAATTGGCAGTGTCTGCTTTTCCTCCCCTGTCCATCAATTTCAAGTCAGAGAGTTGTCGATCGTAAACGTGTGTTGTCAGAGGGCGATTAAAGACGATTCGGTCCCCGCACACGACAGTTGCTAGTCGGTCTTAGTAAGTACGAACCTTCCTTTTCTATTATGTCCCATCGTTACCAGACCAGCGCCATACTGGATAGATGTTGATTCTATTTCCGTCGTTATCCTCCTTCTCGAATAACGTGAAATTAGAAAGAGCCAACGATTTGGTCGTTTTCCGGTTTAAACCCTGCCACTGAATCCTCGGGATGTCTCCTGCAGGGATGGAATTTAATTTCATGGTCAAATTTTCTTATTACTGGATGATTTGCTCGTTAAAAATTAAAACTTTTCCAAAAAGCTAAAGATAGTTCCTTACGTGGGAGGTGTGAAAAATTTGAGTGAGTCTGCTTTGAAATTGCAACCTTGGCTTAATCTGCTGTTTCAACTCCGCCATTGCTGTCTGTGGCTTCTGCTCTCTCTTAGTCTGGTGTGTCAAGTCCACCATTACTGTCTGTGACTTCTGCTTTCTCTTAGTCTGGTGTGTCAAGTCCACCTTTACTGTGTGTAGCTTCTGCTGTCCTTTTCTGCGGTCTCTTTAAATATAAACAGGATTATCCAGGGATAGAATTTGATGAGCAGGATTATCCCAGGGATAGAATTTGATGAGCAAGTTGCTTGATAATTTTTTTTTGTTAATTATAATGAAATTTTTTCTTGTCAGTTTATATTTTATATGAAAATGATAAAAAATAAACATTAAAATGCAAAAACTGTCAAATGGTCAGATTCGAATATGGGGCTTTTGGTTGCCACGCTCCCCACCAGGTTTCGACACTGCGCACGTATATTTGATGTAATGTTGTCCCGTCGTACAGACCTATACGTTGTAATATGATTGTAACATGTGGCTTCTTCAGCGGGGATCCTTCCCCCTGAATATCCTCCGGATTTGAATATCTTACCCTGATCGAAGGGACCTGATAGAGTAGCATTTAAAGGTTTATTACCTGCTGAGTTGCACGTTTAGACTACTTGGATTCACATATTTTCATTAATTTTAATTTAATCGTTTAAATTCCACTCTGATCTCTCCGCTCCGATTCTTGATCGAGTTGAGGATGTGATGGGATGTTTTAAGAAACAACTAATGATGGCATGAGGATGTTCACTCTCATGGTTTGACCGTGACAGTTGGATTAGCTACCCAACTAGTTCAAACATGGGGACGCGTAGTGTGTAGAGATGTGTTAGCATTTGTTGGAGTATCATGGCAGTAGTTCACATGATGACGACACATGGTGAGGTCAGCACAAGATGTTGCAGGAAGCATGTAGCTTGAGATGGAAGGGCCAGCCTTCCACGATGGGGAGAGCAGCATGTGGATATTGTGACAAGATGGTCGATGCTCATTGATTGAGATGATTTCTGATGTATGACATATCGATGGGGTGTATACCTTGGTATGATGATCTTGGTGACAGATGGTCGCTGGGACGAGACATGATGGAGATGATAGTTCTACATATGTTACGAAGGTGGTTGCAGTATGTGGAGGAGTTGACATCATGGGTGAGACAGTTGTTGATAATCTTGGTGGATGGCTACCAAGATGTTATGTTGTCGATGACGACAACGATTTCACTTGGAGGAGGATGTAAGGACCTGCGGTTCCACCCAATGTGCGACCACGTTCGACGATGGACGAGCGGTTGGAAATGTGTGAAGTATGAAGCTCTGCGGTCTAAACGTGCAAGGTAACGCGTTATAATGTGTGTAGGAGGATGGAGCGAGCCATGTTTATAGCGTGGGGAGTGTGGGCTCAACCCACAGGCTGACTTACAAACTTGGACAAGCCGACCTACACTTGGAGAGTGAGAGAACGAAGGCCGAGGGATGTTGGAGGGCATTTGCAATGGAGTATAGGGCGTCGGTAGGTTGCCTGGGTAGCCAAGACCTTGCCCAACGCACGGTATAAGTTAACAAGCATGGAGGCTCATTTGGACATCGAAAATCTTTGCTCATCTAATGAAGAGGATGGCACAAGGCAAGGTGCGAGGTGCAGATTGAGAAGGAAGGGCGCAGTTTGGTAATGCGCCCATTCTTGGTCAAGGCACATGATAGCACAGTTCAATTATTAGTTGAAGGCGTGCACAGGTGAAGGCGTGGGTGCCCGATTGTGCAAGGGCGTGCACGAGTGAAGGCGTGGGCACCCGGTTTGTGCGAAGACTTGACACGGGTGTCTCGGGTAGCTTGGGTGAGCACCCGCTTGTCGTGCAAGGGTAAATGGTGGAGACTTGGTGGAGTCGCTCGCTGGTGCGAAGTGGTGAACGGTGAAGTCGGTTGTGCGAAGGGGGTGCCTTGGTGACTTGGTGGAGTCACCCGCTCGTTGTGCATGAAACAAGGTTCGGTTTTGAAGTGCGGAAAAGCAACTCTTATGAGGGCGTGCCCACCCGACTTCGGCAAGGACATCTTGGTTATCACACAAGGTGTGAGATGTTGTAAAATTGGCTAAGAATGAAACTTGGGGTTTCCCAATTATACTTGTAAAGCTTTGTAACATTGAAGATTGTATAATATATTGATTTGGGCAGACTCATATTGCAGGGATTTTCCCTCCCTTTATACTGTTGTGCATTTCTATTGTATAATGTTGTTTATGTGAATGTTATGGGCTTTCACTTGTATAAATAATACTTGGTAACGAAAACAAAACTAAGTATGGAATGTTAGGCCTAGTCTAAAATTGTAAGTATTGGTGAAAAGAAAACAATTGGTAGTGCCACACCTCGCTATAAGTGGTTGAAAGACTACAGCAGGTGTAGGGGCATGACATGCACTCTCTGGGGTATCTTGGTTTGCATATACTCTCGTTTGTCTGGCGATCGAAATGTCTTGGTTTTCCTATAATCTCGTTTCTTCGGCGATCCAACTATCTCTGGATTAATTGTTTTCCGAATTAATTTAAATTTTTCATCACGTTCTTCTGTTAGGCTGGGGTGGTCTACATCTAGAGTACTGATCAATTTGTCAGCGGTTTCGACAGAGTGGGTGGACTTTGCAATACTTAATTTATTTCCTAATTGGGATTTGGAATGACGGTGGGGTTGTTGCGGATTTTTTCTCAGTGGGTACTTTGTGATGATATATTTTTGCCATTTCAGGGTGCCCTGGTCTTCGAGAGTTATCATATTGGATTTACTTTGGATTGGTTTCCTAGGAGGCCTCTGACATATTCATTTCTCTCTAGATTGGGATACATATGGTTATGAGGGGACTATATGTGGGATACATTAAATGATTCGGGCCTTTTTCATTTGACTTTTTTCTAGACATTCATCTCTATACCATCTCCTATCAGGAGTGTTAGCGAGATACTTATTGTGACGTTACAATATTTATGTTCCTTCCTGGACTGAGAGAGCAGTACATTTTCACACACGACATTCCTTTCCTTTCCGATTGTTTCTTCCACTTATATCTCTCACTTGTTGTCACTGACACACCTGGACTGGTTTCGTCTTCCTCTACTGCCACGTTGATTGTCCCTTTCTCTTTTGGACCCATGCATGTTTGTGATCCTTTTTTATCTGACACCTTAGCACATGAGGCCTTTATTAATGCCACCTTAGCTGTGGAGGTGAATTTCACTGCTGGCAAGTTGGGTGGTCTAACTCTGACGCCAATCTATACTGGTAGGTTGGTGGGAGTACAAGTGGATTCTCACTTGGTGGATTTCACTTCTTTTGACACATACTACAATGAGACAACAGATGTTGCACATGCTCCACAATATCGGCCATCTCGACGACACAATATCGGCCATCTCGACGACTCACGACTCATTTGGGACACAAAACCAAACGAAAGAGAAGGGTGATATGCTTCACCACATAGACTCAGTTACTCAGTTTTGGCTATGATGTAATTCTAGGTAGAGTTATCAGCGTGTAGAAGCGAGCCTTAGTTGGACATTGGTATTTTGTTGATCTACCAGAGCAGGAGATGAGGAACTAGATGGAAGATAAGTGGAAGACTCTACTAGGATATGTTCCCATTATGAGCCTCGTCATGAACTCTTGGTATAGTTTCCACTTCTTACATCATGAGGACTATGAAAAAATTCTTGGTATGTTGTGGGTTAGGGGAAGGAGTTTTTTGTCATTGCATCCATGGTATGTTGGATTCAACCCTCTCAGGGATAACCCCCGACATAGGTATATCTATCCTAGGCTTCCCGAATTACCTATGGAGTTCTAGACTCGACGAGTTTTCATGGACATTGGGAACACTATTGATAGGTTCATTTATGCGGATCCGAGATGTTTTGGCTCTAGGGACAAAAGGGCTCCTTGGATATTAATTGAAAGGTGATGTTTATAGGTTTACCTACTCATATCGATGTGGCTTGGGACAAAATTTAGATTCATCAACATTTGGAATACTAGAGCATCCCATTCTGCTGCCTTATATGTCATCACACGGGGCATTCAATGGCACAATGCTCGCGCATACATGGATACAAGCTGCAACACGATTTCATGGATCGAGCTAGGAGCAGTGAGACACATGAGGTGCTTTCTCTTCAACATGGGGTACACTTGCGGCAACGACTACATTGAGGTACACACAACTTGTCATATCTTATTCCCTCTAATGGGTATCCACTGGTAGAAACATCGACATCCTCACAATTCGAGCACCCATCCTCCCTCCATTTATCCAAAATTTTCTCCTCGAATTGTGAACAGGGACTTCTCAATAGTACCTCTCGAGGGCTTCCCACCACCCACATTGATCATTTGACTACCGTGACCATGATTCTATCTTCCCCGCATCCTCCCATATTACATGGTGATTACCCATCTGTGCCATCTTTCACCACCCCTCCTAATAAGATGATATTTTTGTTTGATCCTTCCCTCGATTCTTTTGGGGTGGTTGCTCACCCATGAAATTCCCCTATCCCGATTATGCTATTTGTGGGCATACCATCTTGGAATACCCCACTTACTCTGGGATTGCCCATTTTCTCTCCTAAAAATTTCATTAACAGAGACATCGAATATCTTCTCTCCAAACCTATGCTCAAACTTCGTTCCCTCACTATACATTGTCCCTGGCCCCAGATATCCCCTAAAATTAGCCCAAACTCTGAACTCAACATCATAGTCTGAAGAAGAAATAATAGGGGCAGAAGGCATTTCCGGGGGGGGTGGGGACCCAAAATTCTTCCATTCTCCGCTACTGATACACTAATAGATATTCCTATTAGCTCCACCACTAATCCAAGGGCCCTTAGAGCATAGATGCCCGATGCCATTTTAAAATGAATCTTTGCCTCTCCCTCAACATGCGAGGACTAGGGGACTTGCACAAATTTCTTGCCCTTAGGGAGCTCTTTTTTTCCGTGAAACCTTCCATCATTCTCTTACAGAATCCATGAATATTTCCCAGAAAGCACTTGATTACTTCAGGAAAATGTTTCCTACTTAGCATATGGTGGCTATTGATTCATTGGGACTCTCTTGGGGTCTAGTTTCTATGTGGGATCCAAGGTGGGTCAGATTTAAGGCATACAGATGTTTTACCAGAATATTACTATCGGGAGACCTAAGAGGACTAGTAGGATGTTTCAGACTCCTTAACATATATGCTCCTTACAAGGACTGCAATGGTTTTTGGGATAGGGTGATGGAGGTTGATATATTGAATCTAGACTCACAGATGATGGTTCCTACTTAGCACAATGGGAGATCTAGTTCATAGCATATTGCTAAGAGATTGGACCATGTCCTTATACAGGATGAACTACTGGAGAGGATGGGTATTTTGTATACCATCATCTTGAAGACATACATCTTGGATCACCTTACCATCACTTTTATCTGGAGGAAGGCATAGTCAAGAATGGGCATACATTTTAAGTTTAGTCATATCTCGCTTGAGGATCATAATTTTGATAGGTTGGTGTGAGATACATGGTCACAAGTTAGAGTGACATACTCATATCTTATGAGGGCTATTGTACGTAAACTACATGAACTCAAAAGGAAGGTCAAATTTTTGGAAATATGCAAAAAAAGAAGTTGTGTAGAGAGCTTGGTGAGATATACAGTGAGCTAGAGGTGCTGGGTTGGGCTTTGGATATGGGAAACCTATCCATCAAACTTATCAACAATGTCAAAAATATGGAGGAGAAAAACAAAATATCCTCCACATTTAGAAGTGACTTGGAGACTGAAGAGTAGGTCTATATGGCTTAAGGAGGGGGACATAAATACGAAGCTTTTCGACAGGTTTGCAAACTATAGAAGGTAAATAAATTCCATTTGGAACATAAAGGATTCCAATGACTGTGTGATCTACACCCTTCCAGAGATTCAACAAGCTGCGGTTGCCTACTTTGAGAAGGCATATCAAAGTAGGGTTACTGTGAATATTGAGAACCAACTTTTGTCATCTGAATATTACCCCAACATGTTTGATGAAGATAGGAACCAAGAAATGTACAAGGCAGTTTAATTGGAGGAGGGCCACTTTGTTCTGAAAACTTTCTCCAAAGATAAATGTCCTGGACTAGATAGATGGACTGTAGAACTATTCTTACATTTCTTTGACCTTATGGGATAGGACCTGTTTCAAATGGTGGAACAATCTATATTGGAAGGGTGCATCACTAACAAGATCAATTAAACATATATAGCCCTTATCCCCATGAAGAGTGACTTGCAGAATTTCCAGAACTACATGCCCATCTCACTTTGTAATCTGATATATAAATTAATCTCCAAAATCATTGCCCTCCATGTTAAAGGTGCTTTTTCTAAATACATTACATTGGAGCAATATAGTTTCCTAGAAGACGGATTGATACGCAATGCAGTTTCAATAACACAAGAATGTACTTGCTCTATACATACAAAGAAATTAGAAGCTGCCATCATGAAGGTGGATTTTCAGAGGGCATATGACAACATTTATTGGAGGTTATTGTACATTGTGCTACACAGAATTGGTATACATCCACCCAACATTGAATGGATTATGGCCTCCATTACATATGTTAGATTTACCATCCTTATTAGTGGATACCTGACTAGTTTTTGTGGGACTAGACAAGGGCTGAGACATGCATGCTCACTCTCCCTTATGATCTTTATCTTGATCATGGACAGGCTCATCCACAGGATTAAATATGCTTACCAAAAGGGGGAATATCTTCCTATGCATATGGGGCGGGATATAAGGGTATCTCACAATTTTTTTGTTGATGATATTATTATATTTGGGATCATATCCAGAATTATGTAGACTTCTCTACATAACATATTTCTTAGATTTGGCAGTGCATCTCAACTGTACATGAATAAGGAAAAGTCAAATTTTTTATTTGGGGATGGTAAGCCGGAGGATATTGAATATATTTCAAACCATTTTGGGGTGAGAGAAATACTGATTAGGGGTGGCTTGAAGTATTTGGTATACAAAATCAAGCCTAATAAATATCGTATCCAAGACTGGTTATGGATCGCGGATATTTTCCACAAGAATATATTGGGATGGGAACATAACTGTCTTAAACTTGGAGGCATAGTCATTCTTGTGCAATTAGTGCTACAAAAACTAGTTGTTATTGGACAAAACTTTTCTGCATTCCTGCATCCATCATTAAGAAGATTAATTGTGCTATTGCTACATTAATTTGGGTTGGATCTGGTACAAAACATAAATACCATCTGGTTAAACTGGACAAGATCACTAGACCCAAGGCTATGGGGGTCTGGGGAATACTAAATATCAAGATTTTTGGGTGGGCTCTCCTCACAAAATCTCTATCGCAGGGGCTTCTTGGCATAGTTATTTGGAGAAAAATCATCAAGAATAAATATCTAAAAGATATTAACATTTGTCAATGGATGAGAGAGGGACTGGTGGAAAAGGTATATGGATCAGTCATATGGAACAACGTCAAAAGGGTTTGGCACTAGTTCATTGAGCGGACCTGTTGGATCATTGGATATGCGAAGGAGATCATCATTGGGAGGGACAAGATACTCGGGGTTGGAGTGCATAGGTACTACTCTAAGGAACTCACCCACTGTCTTTACTCACGGGGTATTAATTATTTTGATCAGGCCATTGGATATTGGTGAAGTAACATGCCTATTTGGAAAGAGGCACATGAATTGAGCTTGCAAGGGACTTGGCCAATGTCTGGAGGAATATTTTTGTTGCGATCCAAAATGATGGGATATGTAAATCTTCACTGGAAGATCAAATTGGGTGGGATGGCATTGTTAAAAATGGTTCCACCTTGGTTGCGAATACATACAAATACATTTGTTGTAGCACACATAATTACCATGACCGTTGTTGGTTCACCAAGATCTGGAAAGTACACATACCATACAAGATTATCTTATACTTCTGGCTCTTTTGGCAAAACAAGATGCTCACTTAGGAGAATATGAAGAAGAGGGGCCTTGTGGGACCTGATATATGTGGTTTTTTTCTGGTAGGAAGAGGAGGACAATGTTCACATTATCTTAAGATCTCCTATTGCAATTCAGATTTGGCATGACTTCTCTATCATTCACTCCTTCACATACATTGACCACTGCTCTATTGAAACATGATTACTTTGGTGGAGTACCCAGAATAGGCATAGGTGGGCCATCCCACTGCTTACATTCTGGGAGATCTAGAAAACTAAAAACATCATCATATTTGATAACAAAATCCATAATGTTGACAAGATCATAGATAGAATACACTCTTGGATGGATCTAATGAAGCCACCATTATCTTATCCACCTATAGTGTCTCACGAGACTGATGATCCTTTTATAACATACCCAACTAGTTATTTTTATGGTGTTGAATAAGGTGGAAGATGAAGATGGGGGATTTGGATCTGTATGGACTTCAACATGCAATATACGATCCACTGGGGGGGAAGGTGTGGAACTAACATGAAGGCAGAGGCTATGGTGCTTTGGAGACTGCTTTGGATTACAGACTTTCTTGACATCCACAACATCAATATTTATGGAGACCCCCAATCCATCATCAATCATGTCTTGGGATCTTCTACCATTTCACATCCCCATCTACAGGGTTGGCTAAGGCACATCACATATCTATAGGACACTCTATAGGGCGTCAATATACAATAAATTTACAGAGTTCACAACATCATTGCAAATTCTTTATCTAAACAAGGTCTCCTCAACACATTGGAGGGGTTTCATATCACTCTGGAGGTGGATGGATGCTTGATAGATGATGGTTTTATGCCTTTTCCATGACTTTTGTCTACACTATTTTTTCTCACTTTGTTTGTTTCTTGTGCGGTGTCCACATTAGGATGCTCATTGGGTTAATATATTTATGATATTTTTTGTATTTTTTTTATGGTTTTATCATTGAATATGTTACTCCCTCCATTTCTATTTTGGAACAATGGTTGTTCTTATGTGGACCTGGACTATGTGCAGACACTAGACCAACCCTATTTGTTAGTATTCACTGGGCTACTGTTGGTTTGTGTGGCAATATGTAGTTTTAATGACATGTCTAGAAGGATTATAATGTATTGATTTTACTATATATAATAAAATCAACGTTTTCTTCTTTATTGAAAAAAGGAACACAAATGTGCCATTGAATTCGCAAGTAATGGAAATGATGCCTTTGTTGTTGTGGATCTCTGTAATTTCTACAATTGTGCAGCAGTAACAAGACATAGTACAATCTTAATGTCTGGTCATTTCTAAACAAATCTCTATCTCATTACATCCAGTCCTCCAGTGCAAGAAAGGCTTTTTTAGTTCTCTAAATGTACAAGAAATATTCTATTATAAATATTTCACAATGTATTTCTTCGGTTTCCTTTTATGGTTCAACTTCCATTGTATTTGAAAACCAAAGCAAGTCCTTACATTCTACAGTTTCCTTTGTTAGAGCAGAGAATTTGATAAAGGCGGTGAAACATGTGTTTATGATCTAATCATGTCATGTTGTATATAAACTCATGAAATGCTTAAACTCAGAGTGAAATTTTAACAATCCAAAATTACAATCCATAATTCATCTTAATTTTGTATTTATTTTATGATAAAGAGCAATTAAGCATAGTGAAATTTTAACAATCCAAAATGATAATTCATAATTCATCTTCATTTTTGATTTATTTTATGATAAGAGTTACTATTTTTTTGAAATTGAATCTATTTTTATTTCAAAAATTTGAAAAGTGATTTGCACCTATATCCTAAATCAAACTTTCACAAACCTCTTATTTATAATAACTTCTAACCTTTTGTATCTTTTTATTCCAACCATTTCACTGAACTTTTATTCCCTGTACATTGTAATCCTATCTTAATCACCCATTACAAATAAGTTCTTAATGACTCTCATTCTCTCACTCAAAATTTTGATTTCCCTCCTATTTCTAATAACTCATGGGTGATGGTATCAATAGTGGCAAAATGCACATCGATAGGAACATGTTTGTGTTGTGAGGGATTTTTTTTATTAATTTAGTGTAGAATTGTAAAAACAAAAAAATTAAGCTTGAGTTTCGTAGTTTGAGATGTTAAATGTCTCTACAACAAGGTAAATTCAAGCTTGGCTTACACAGGAATCACATTACTCAAAGAAGTCCTTCCTAGTCAGATGCTAAAACCACTTCTAAAAACATATGACTAAGCAATACTATAGTTTTTGGTTCTCCATGTTATCAATAGCCAATAGAGTTCGATCAATATTTTTATATCTATATTTTATTCATCTTATTTCGGTGGTACACATGTTGCTTCTAATTACGTCAATTGCCATTTTCTCTGCGGGGGAGAAGACATTGTTCACCCCAACCAATAGGATGGCTTTCTTTTTGTCTTCCTTCTATCAATCATAAATTGACATGTGGCATAGATTTTTCAGTTCTGGGGCTTGGCATGAGTAGACACTGTTCACCCGAACCAATAGGATGACTTTATTTTCATATTCCTTCGTTCAATTAGAAATTGACACGTAGCATAACTTTTTCAGTTTTGGGGTTTCGACTTGTTGTCGTCGTTCTTCCCTTCGACTTATCGTTTTGGGGTTTCAACATGTGCTTTTGATTCTTCTGCATTTTATAGCATCCAACACTAATGTCGCTATTGGTGAGGGAAATTAGGGGGAACAATTTGGGCATAAGAAGCTGAAATCGGGGTGAATGCTCCAAGCAAGTGACAAGACAATCCACGCTAGTGAGTTCTCACAAATGCTAGGCCGAAGCTAGTCCTAATTGAACAATACGATTCCTGTTGCTATACAAATTGCTGCATGTTTTATATGAATTGAGGGAGATTGTTGGGGAATGAGTATGGAGGATACATGAAAAGGCCAATTAACGTATCATTGAAGATAAAATATGCACTGAATTGAAAAGAAAGAGATGTAGCTCTCAGGTGTGGCCTGCACCTGGAGACTACACTCACAAAACTTGAGAGGATTCTCTCGTTCACTCTATTACAATTCAATCAAAAGATTACATCATTAAATACAATACTAGGAAATAGTAAGTTGTACCCAAACCCCATAACTATAGGAACTAATCCTAAACTAGGGAGAAAGTTACAACAATGTAACCATTTTCTCCATTAATAATAGAATAATATTAATTATTCTCAACTCCTCCCCTTAATGGAGAAAGGGTTCTCCTGAACTCCTAGCATCTTTCTAAACAATTCAAATTTTACTCGTGCAAGAGGCTTTGTAAAAATGTCAGCCACATTGTCACAAGTTTTACAATATTGAACAGCAGTTTCATTTGACTGTATTTTCTCTCTAACAAAATGGAACTGAGTGTCTATATGCTTGGTGTTTTTGTGGAACACTGGATTGTATGCTAATTTGATGGTGCTCTGGTTGTCGCTTTTGATAGAAGTGGGCTGCTTCTGTTCTTTTCTTGCATCTTTGAGAAGTCTCCTCAACCAGATTACTTCACATGTTGCTGCACACAATGCTTGATACTCAGCTTCACATGATGACAAAGCTACAGTACTCTGTTTCTTGCTGCTCCATGCTATGACCCCGGAACCTATGTTGAATGCATAACCTGTGATAGACCTCCGATCATCCAGGTTACCTGCCCACTCTGAGTCTGAAAAACCTGCTAGAGTAACATCAGATACATCAGTGTACAAAATACCAAAATGAACAGTACCACAAAGATACCTCAACACGCTTTTTGCTGCATTCCAATGACTTTCAAGCGGTTTCGCCATAAATTGGCTCAGCACACTAACAGAGTATGCCAAGTCAGGTCTGGTTGTTGTAAGATATATCAGGCTGCCAACCAGCTGTCTGTACATTGTGGCATCTACCTCCTTAGTTCCATCATCACTGCTTAATTTCAGATTTTGCTGCAAAGGTGTTGCTGCTGTTCTACACTGATCCATAGAAAACTTTTCTAACAAATTTCTAGCATACTTCCCTTGGGTAAGAAAAGTTTGCCCAGTATCTCTAAATACTTCTAATCCCAGACAATAGTGAAGGCTTCTGAGATCCTTCATTTCAAAAACTTGTGCCATCAACCTTTTGATTCCTTTGATTAAATCAAATGCATTTCCTGTTATAATCATGTCGTCCACATACAAAGAAATCAAAACAATCTGCCCCTGATTATTGTACTTGGTATACAAATTTGGGTCATTTAAACTTCTATGGAAACCATACTCTATAAAGAAAGAATCAACTTTTTCATACCACGACCTGGGTGCTTGCTTTAAACCATATAAAGCCTTTTTCAACCTGCAAACAAGATGTTCCTGCCCCTGCTTTACATATCCTTCTGGCTGTGCTAAGTAAATTTCTTCTTTTAAATCACCATTTAAAAATGCAGATTTGACATCAAGCTGGTATAATTCCCAATTATGTTTAGTAGCTAAAGCAATAAGTAATCTGATTGTATTTAGCTTTGCTACAGGTGCAAAGGTATCATCAAAATCTATACCTTCTTTTTGTGAATATCCTTTTGCAACCAACCTAGCTTTTAACTTATCTATACTTCCGTCTGCATTCATTTTTGGTTTGAACAGCCACTTACATCCTATAGGTTTTATTTTTAGGCAGCTCTACTAAATCCCAAGTATCATTTCTAAAGATTGATTCCATTTCTTCATCCATTGCAGCTCTCCATTCCTTAAATTGACTAGCTTCTTTATAATTAGAGGGTTCTACAATGTTCAAAACTTTTGACATTAAAGCATAGTTTCTCAACTTCAATGGTAATTGAGTCTTCCTACCTGACCTCCTTGGTAGGGGAGGACTTACCTCAAATTTGTTTTCCTCTGCAATAATTGGGCCTGCTTTTTCACCTTCTTGTTGTTCTTCTTTCTGCTCCTATTCCTGCTCCCTCTCATCCTCACTGCTTTCCTCCAACAACAATGGAATGTGCCAATCATCTCCAACATCAGCTTTCCTTTCCTGTACCTGTTCATGAAAGACTACATCTCTGCTGGCAAATGTCTTACGAGACTCAGGATTGAACAGTTTGTATGCTTTAAACTCTGTGCCATAACCAACTAGGATGCATTTAACTGCCTTAGGGTCTAGTTTCTTTCTATCAGCTTTGGGTACATGTGCAAATGCCTTTGACCCAAAGAATCTTAAATGGTTTACTGCTGGTTTAAATCCATATAAGGCTTCAAAAGGGGTTTTGAAGCCAAGAAACCTAGTAGGACTTCTATTTTTCAAATATACAACAATATTTATTGCTTCTTCCCAAAAATATTAGATAGACCCTTACCTTGCAGCATGCTCCTTGCACACTCCACCAAGGTTCTGTTTTTACGCTCTGCGACTCCGTTTTGTTGTGGTGTATGCGGCACTGTATATTGCTGGACAATCCCGTGAGTTTTGCAGTATTTCATGAATTCCTTTAATTTGTATTCCCCTCCTTGATCAGATCAGAGAATTTTAATACTTTTTCCAAACTGTTTTTCTACGAGGGTTTTGAACTCTATAAAACATTGGAAAGTCTAACTCTTCTTGTTTAAAAAATAAACCCAAGAATACCTAGTGCAATCATCAGTAAATAACAAAAAATAGTATGCTCCCCCTAGCGACCTTGTCTGCATGGGACCACATACATCAGTGTGCACTAGCTCTAAGATTTCAGTTTGCCTCCTCCTATCATGCATAGGAAACTGTTCTCTGTGCATCTTTCCTAGGGCACAACCATCACAGTTCAACTGAATGTTACGAAAGATGGGGAGAGCTTCGACCATACCTTTCTTTTGTAACAACATAAGATCCTACAGATTCAGATGGCCAAACCTCTGATGCCAGAGTTGTTCAGCTGTCGACTCTCCTGCAACCATGGCTTGCTTTGGTATACTTTTTGCATCCAACCTGTATAGGCTTCCAACTCGCATGCCTGTTGCAACAATTTCATTCCTGCAATCCTTTATCACACAGTGAGTCTTGAAGAATTCAACATGCATATCTTGATCAGCCATCATGGATACAGATATCAGGTTTTTCTTTATTCCAGGTACATATAAAACATTTGAAAGGTGACTAATTTTTCCATTTGGCAACTTAACTGGAATCACCCCATGACCTTTAATCTTATATCCATTATCATCCCCTAGATATATTTTTGATCCATTTATAATTTCTTCAAGACTGTCAAAAAATTCCTTATTACCTGTCATGTGAGAGGATGATCCGGAATCGACATACCAGATGTCATCTTCATTTGATGCTGTAAGGGCACAGTCGACTGTGAACAGTCGGAATTCATGACTGAAGTCTTCTTCTTCAACAAAATATCCTCTGTGTTTTGGATTTACCTGTCTCCTCCTTGCCTCATCAGCCTACTTCTTATGATAACAATCTCTCTATATATGACCCATTTTTCCACAATAAAAACATTTCTTTTCATAATTATTTGCAAGCATACCTTTTTGAGAATGCAGATTCTTCTGTGCTGTTCCTCCTCTTTGCTTTGATTGCTGCTGTGACTTCCTTCCTTTAGATAGTCGTCGTTTTTCCACCAGCGCGAGATCGTCACTTTGGGAGTTCAGATTCAGGTTCTGCCTTCGATCTTCCTCTTGCTGCAAGATCACAGTGAGATCATCGAATGTGGGTGCTTTCTCCCTTGCCGAGACTCTAGTGATGAAGGTTTGGAAATCATCATGCATCCCATTCATTGTAATTGCAACAAGATCTTCATCAGCCACTGCCATTCCAATGGCCCCCAATCCGTCCTTAACATCCTTAATTCGCGCTACAAATGCAGTAGCAGACTCCCTTTCGTCCATTCTCATCGAAAATAGCTTTCTTTTCAGAGCCAAAACTTTGTTTGTATTCTGGGTCTCATAGAGATTTTTTATTTTCGTCCAGATCTCGGCAGACGATTTACAATCTCTGATGTGTGCAATGACATTGTCTTTCACAGACATCTTCAGCAGGACTTTGGCTTTGTTTTCTCGTTTTTCACAGTCTTCCTTCTGTGTGGTTTGGTTTGTTGCAGTCGGCTTCTGCTCGTCGCTTGTCACTATAGCCCAAGCATTCGCACCTTCGAGCAGAGTCTGGATCTTAAACTTCCAGTTCGTGAAGTTAGATCCGTTGAGTTTACCAGACTCGTTAAGGTAAGATTCCATCGTGTTACTCATTGTGAATCTACTTAACAATAACAGCAAAAACAATACCTATCAGATCGATCTGTCACCTCTGCCACCGATCTGCAGCGTCTGGCACTCCCGCTCCAATGAGCAACTTCGGCATTTCCAACACAGCCGAAACAATGATCTGATCACAATTGATCCGATCCACCTCTCCCGGATTGATCTGCCACTTCGCCGATCCTGCTCTCCTTGCAGATCGCCAACACAAAGTCGAGGTTTCCCGCAGATCTCCTCTGGCACTTTCCCGATCTGTCTCTCTCGGAATGATCTGCACCTCCGCCGATCTGCTCCGTTTGCAAACCGCCAAACGAAGTTCACGCTGTTCAGGGATCTCCTTGGCGCTACCCCGAGTGAAAAATCCGCGCTAATTAGAAATTGCTTAGAGTAATCTAATTGGCGTGATTTTCCCTATAAAATCCGTGCTTATCGGGCTTTCTGGCGCATTAGCGCAGTTTATCCCTCTAAATCTGCGCTTTAGCGCGATTTCTCCCTAAAATTCCACGCCCTAGCGCGATTTCTCCTTGAAATTCCGCGCTAATCCCTCTTCTGGCGCGACTGTCAGCACAAAATCCGTGCCAATCGGCCTTTCTACTCAGGAAAAAAAAAATTCTGAGTCCGAGCCAGGTGTTTTGCAGTCCACCTTCTCAATCGAGCACAGAGCTCTCGTGTACACACACAGCCACACAGGCACTTCAAGCCACACAGGAAATTCCGCCACACAGGCAAGCTAACTTCTACAGGCACTTCAGCCTCACAGGTGACAAAGATCAGGCTCACTCAATCTGAGCTCTGATACCAAGATAAAATATGCACTAAATTGAAAAGAAAGAGATGTAGCTCTCAGATGTGGCCTACACCTGGAGACTACACTCACAAAACTTGAGAGATTTCTCTCATTCACTCTGTTACCCATCAATCAAAAGATTACATCATTAAATACAATACTAGGAAATAGGAAGTTGTACCCAAACCCCATAACTATAGGAACTAATCCTAAACTAGGGAGAAAGTTACAACAATGTAACCATTTTCTCCATTAATAATAAAATAATATTAATTATTCTCAACTCTTTCAGCCTTGGATGCTTTGCTTGGAAAGTTTTATTGACCTGCTGAATGATAAGGTCTGCGTCTCCAAACACTCTGAGGCCTTTGATGCCCATTTCTTTAGCAACATTTAAGCCCAATATCAAGGCTTCATACTTTGCTATGTTATTTGTGACCTGAAAAGTTAATTTGAAAGATGAACAAATCCATTCCTATGTGGGGGACACAAGGACTACACCTACCCCTGTAGCTTCCTTAGAGAAAGCTCCATCAAAGAACATGTCCCAAATTTGCGGGCCTTCTTCCTCTGTGATCTAGAAAAGTTGTTTCTTAAGTTGTGTGGAGGTCAACTGGGATTCTTCAATCTGAAGAATACAAGCTCCAAAATCAGTGTCGACAACATAGATGGGATGATTAGTGGGATTCTTTTCATCGCTGATTATATAAGCCAATTGAGCTTCCTTGTATAATCTCTTACTCTCACCTCCAAAACCTGGGACAGTAGCATAGGACAGATATTTTTTCAATGTTCCACCTAATCTCTTGACCCAACCTCTGGAAAACAGCATGCCAAACTTGGGGGTACATCTGCTACCACAATATCCATCATCACGCTCTTCATGGGCAGCTGAGACAATGTGATGGCTAGGTCCTTGATTAATCCCAGACATTTCACTTTTCTAGAGTCAAAAGAAAATAGGTCATGATAAGGCTTGGTAATGTCAAGACCCAACTCATCCATGATAGCCTTGGGCATTATATTATGGCTGACTCCTGTGTCCAGAAGGTAGTTATGAAGGATTTTGTCATGAATAGAAAGTGAGACATAGAATTATGGGGAGTTGTCTTCACAATTTTCAATCATTAGGCTAAGAATAATAGTTGGTTTGTCATCTTGCACATTTACATAGTCGATGGAGGCTTGGATGGATTTAGCTCAAGGGCCTCGAGGACAGATTTTTTAAAGGACTCATTCTTCACTAATTCAATCAGAGGTATAGGTATTCTTAGTTTCTGGATTTCTGATTCAAAACTGAAAGGATAAGGAGACTTGTTAGGGCCTCTTACCTCGTGATTTGGAGCTTTGAGGATGATGGGATCCATTGCCAGTTGTTTCTGCTTATTTGCATGTTGTATTGCAGGCACAACAGCTTTCTGAACAGAAGTTTCCTTAGCATTATTAATCTTTGACCTCAAATTATATCTGTGCTAATCTTTAGCTTGCAAAATAGC